>QLSR01000166.1:234930-261953 GCA_031780015.1 Citrullus colocynthis | reverse complement strand
CCCCCCCCCCCCCCCCCCCCATCCATGATTCCTCCAACCCGGATTGTACGTCTTGTCGTAGGGGTTGTTCTGCACATAACACAAACTGTGGGTTGTAGGGGCACATATCATATAAATGTGCATCCCCACATTGCACACAACTCACTACTGCTACTGAATTCAATGCGTTCATTGGGGTCGCAGGACCAGCTATTCCACCTTGACTATTCAAGGCTATAGTTTTTAGCAACGATGTCATTGTTGCCATCTACGCTGCAAGACTAGTCACAACATCAGTTTCAATGATTACCTGCCTGCGTTCTCCTCCTGTCTGTGGAGTGATAGAAATTCTGTCGAGAATCTATTTGGTTTGAGTGTAAGTCTTGTCCATTAGTCCTCCTACAACAGAGGCATCAACAACTGGTTGCAATGGTCTGTTAAGTCCTCCATAGAATATTACCATTTGGACGCAATCAAGAATTCCATTGTGCAGACAATTCCTTATTAGCCTCTTGAATCGGTTCCAGGCTTCACTTAGTGTCTCTGAATTTTTTTGCTTGAAGGTTACAATGTCATATCTCCTTCTTGCATTCATCGTCGAAGGGAAATATTTTTGCATGAACTTTTCCACCATCTGTTCCCATGTGGTGATCTTGTCCAGCTCAAATGAATATGTAAGCACTGACTTGTAATATCCAGCGTTGGGGAGAGCAATGCGTTTGGGGTTATGCGTGGCTAGAAGAAAGAGTGGCCGAGAAGCAGCTAGTAAGGGGTGAAAGTTGGCTAAGTATTGGCCAAAGCCATGCGTTGATGAAGAAGTGGAAGTTGAATTACTTTGAGAAATCATGCGTTGTTGAGTGAATCGCAAAGGGGTTGTGAGTTGAAGTGGTCGTCGTATCGCAGGATAAATGATTATTGGTGGGGGAAAGAAATATACTTGTACTATGCGTTGAAGGCGCCACTATGCGTCGAAGACAGCCATGCGCTGGAGCCACATTGCGTCCAAGACATAATGGTCTTGATGCGATGAAGCTAGTGTGTGTAAGACTATGTGTGTGTGTGTGTCGGAGGTAGGAGGCACCGAGAACACTATGCGCTGAGAATGATTAGTGCTAAAGGCGCTGAAGGAAAATTTATACATGAGTGCCCTGCGTCAAGGAGAAGACTAGCACCAGCCTACGGGTGAGTAAGTCGGCATTATCATCTTAGTACTTGTGAAGGATAAGTCGGCAGTATATATATTGGTGAGTTTAATCATTTTCAGACATTTCGAGAGCTTAAGTCGATCTCATCTTTCAGAGAAACCACAAAGGAAAGTAGAGGAAGGTGTTCTTATAGTTTCGGGCGAAATTCCACTCGTTTTGGTGCCAAAACCAGAACTGAAACAGAAGTTTGATTTGCAGACGCACAAATTGAACAGTGGTCGATGTTTGGAGTAGAACAACTCGAGGAAGCCGAGTTTAAAGCTGAAATTTGGAGGTTAGTAAGTTAACACAATTTCTAACAAGTCTTATGAAGGATGGTTAGGCTGGAAGTGAAGTTAATCACATGAATCCTTAGGTAAAGCAGCAGCTACAGAACTGCTATGTAATCTGGAGCAATGCGGAGTGTGATTTTAGCATAACCAGAAAACGATAAAGAGTTAGGCCTTGAAATTTTGAGGTAAGCTATGGAACTCAATTCTTTACAAGTTTGTAAAAGGGAAGAAGTCTTAATATGAACTGGAAATGCGTTTTTAACAAGGCTTAAGCAAAAAGATCCAAGCTGTAGCAGTTAGCTCTGTCAAGAGAAAGATAAAGTTCAAACATTGGATTATCAACAAGAATGAGCTATATACAAAGTGTTCTCTGAATTGGAGTTCAACAGAAGGGTAAGGAGCGGCTAGTAGTAATAGCCTTAGTGCTTAAAGCTTGAGAATGAACTAATGATAGCTGAATCGCATGTCGAGCTCTAAATATTAAGTATATGATGAGTTGTTGCTTATGTTTCATGAATGGAAAAGAAGTATAACAAGAGAAAGTTGTTATTTCAGGCCAAGAGGAGATAGGGAAGACGTATAATCCCCTCAAAGCCTAGGAAGAGTTGTGAGTGACACTTTTCTTACCCTAAAGCAATCTTTGTTATATATGTTAGTTCGGTTTTCCAATGGAATACGATTTTGTGATCAAATGATTTATGAAGCATACTTTATGTTCTTAAAGTTATTGAAAAGTATGTTTATGAAATGTTATTGATGTAATATAGTTGCCCTGAGTTCTTATAAATGATTGCATACGATTTGTTTGTATAAAGTGTTACTTCTTTAAAGAAAAACGTTTAAGAGGAGGCTCAGTGCTGATGGACTTGAGAAGGCACGTGAGTTTCCCCGGGACCCAGTACTGAGGGACATGAGAAGGTACTTGGGCAACCCGCCATGTTCCTATGTGTACATAGAGGTTATATGCTGGTGCGTTGAGTCTTGCTCCGCATCGAGTCTTATATGTTTTCGACGTTTGGGTGTTGAGTTTTGCTCCAATTCAACTAAGGGAAAAGTATTGCACTTCAACTGTTTTCTTATGATTTTTTGAAAATCCTGTATGAATTGATAAGGGCAATTAAGTTTGTTTTAACTAATGTATTTGGAAGCAATTGCATGTTTTATGTTGATGTTGAACTCAGTTTTACCACTGATGATTTCCGAACAAAATGGTTTGTTAAAATGGTCACTCACTGGGCCTTTAACTCATGTTTTCAATGTTTTCTTTCCCCTCTAGGTAGCAAGGACGTTCCAGGTGCTTTGCCTACTCCAACTCGTCCTGCTTAAGCTTCGAGATTCAGAAAAACCTGACTTGTGGAAGTGTTGTTGTATGTTAAACCTCTATTAGATGGCATGTAAATATACGTGTATAGTTGTAAGAGATCGAACCATGGGTTGTAATAGAACTTAAGAATGAGTTAAAGAAGTGGGTTTGAATTGTTTATACTTTCTTATAAGTGATATTTAAATGTCTTAGAACGTGAAATTTATTGTGAATAGTTCAGGATATGTAAGAAGTGATGGATGGTATGCGTCACAAGAGGGGTGATGTATACTATTCTCACGTCCCCTTTCAGGTAGGTGAACTCGGGAGGGGGTGTGACAGAATAAGCCTATTCTCTTGCTTCGTCTCTAAGAGAGAAAGGGAAGAGAGACAGCCGGATACCATCCTGCATCACTCCTGAGATGGAGAAAGTGTTATAGATCTTTAAAAAACTCTTCAAATGTGCATGCAAGACTTCACCCAAAGCACCCTTGAATTGTCCTACAGCTTGTAACATTTGCAGCATGACTAGTTTCTTCTCGAATCTTCCATTTCTTTCAAATGTGAAGCGTTAGTTTCTTGAAGAGAAATCCTACAAAATTTGGCGATGCATATACTCGCATTGGCCTATTTCTATTATGTGCTAACAGAATAGGATTAGTTTGAAGGTCTGCGTTCACATTATTTTGATTTTCGCCCTGAACAGGATTCAGTGGTTCTGCCATGTTTCCGTCTAAGTTTTGGTTAGTCCTTCTTCGTCTGTTCTACCTAGTCCTTCTTCTGAAGATCCTCTCTATCTCAGGGTCAATATCAAACTCTGGGTTGGTCCCGTCGTTCATATATTGTTCGGAATTTTCTGGCAAGGAGAAAATTCACAATACTTCTTCAATTGAGGTATTCCTATAACCAAAACAACAAACAAAATCAAATCAATACAATAGTCCCCAACAGCACTGTCAAAAACTTGTTGTCTTTTGCTATTCAATCAAGTCTTCCTAATTTTAACATAAGTATAAGTATAAATTAGGTTTCTCGGTGAGTCTGAGGTCGAATGCAGGGACTTATGCAGATTTTAAATTCTCTTTAATTGTTGCAGCTATATGTGTAACAAGAAAATAGTAAAAGTTGTGATGCGTTTAAGTAATAAAGCAATAAAGGTTAAACCAAAGTTGGTAAAAATTGTGAAATGATGCGTTGTAGCAAAGATATGAGGTGTAAAATATGAATGGGAAAATGAACTATTTCACATTCTCAACTTTTAACCTGCACCTTTTGGCTGATAGATTACATGCTCATATGTCTATGACGCATGCGAGGGTGTTGTTGAATTCTTAGGTTGTTTTTATGTCTAGAAATACTTCTTAGTCTTGCTTCTTGATTTCCACAATCACTTACTTTCTCAAGCAGTTGATTATTACTACTTATCTCAATTAGCTAGATGGAAATAAGCAATAGATTCAAGCACATTCAACAAGATGATACAGTTCACTCGTTGATTCTTAAATAGTCAATAACTCAACCCCCAACCTCAAGAAATTTAGCTACTCATGACTGATAACAAATAAGCGATAAAGGATGGGAGAATGATAAACATGAAAGATATTTAGATTAATGAACGAAACCAAGTGTCTCAAAGAGTACAATGCCTTGTTACAATGAGAAAATACAAGAAAGTAAAGAAAGGGATAGAAAGCATGAAAGAAATGGTGGATGTTCAATCTCTTGAATCCACCAACAATGGTTGTGTGATGATTACTGTTGTGAAGTGGTCAGAAAGAAGACTTCTCTCTCGAGTTGTTTGTCTCTGGTTGTCTCCTAAAAAGAACTCTGTTGTAACTCAAGAATTCTCCAAGAATTTCAACAACCTTCTCAGTCTTTGAATCTGCTCTTTTATAGAAGTTGCGTTATAACGCTAGCATATTGCATCATTATGGGCTGATTTAACATCTTGCGTCATTCTTGCTTGATTGCGTGATTCTTGGCGAAATTTGTATACGTTACTTTTGCCGCAGATTGAGCATATCAATCTCCAAACAATATTTTTTATGGATAAATGAGCATGTAGCAATAAGTTAATTTGATCAATTTTCACTCTAAGATGCTCAATTTAAAGGATTAAACATGCAATTAAAAAGAAAAACCAAAGTTTCAAGAACACTTACCCTTGAAGCTCCAAATTCTCCTTCAATTCTTGATGAATTTCAACACTACTTGGTTGTAGACCACCATAAGAGTCTTCTCTACTATTCTGTAAGCTTAGATTGGATTGTGGGATACAATTTTGTGGTGAATTTGAGAATGAATGAAGGTTGGGAAGAAGATGAACAATGGATGGAATTTTGCAAAATTAACCCTTTAATTTCACAAAATTCTTAACCATTTTTATGTCAAAATCATCTCTATTTATTAAAGAATAACATGCAATCCAATTGCTTCAAAATTTGACAACACAAAATGGTTAATTTATTGGTTAATTGTGAAGAAGACAACCAAACTTCTAGCTTAGTTAGTGGGAAAATCCAATCTTCAAAAATCAATTTTAAAATCAAGTTTCAATGAATTTCCAAAAATTGAATTGAAATTAATTTTTAATTTCAAAAATAATTAAATAATAAAAAATAATTTAATATTTAATTAATTAAATATTATTTTAATATTAAATAATAAAATAATATTATTTTTCCCACTTGTCCCGATTTTTCTAAAAACCGATATGAATCCCTATTCATATGATTAATATTAAAATCATATTTAAATATTATAATTAACTCTATTTGTACGTTTAATTCGTAATTAAACGTCGATATATCGTATATATTTGACTTTCATTACTTAAGCCAAGATTTGAACGGTTCAAACTTATTCATCACACTATCTAAGATTTTAGTCCATCTATGAGCTAGTAGAGGGACCTAATGAACCTATAGATCATGAGCTCCAACGATCCAAGATTAACCGACCGAACTCTTTAACCTAGTTAACCAACATTTGTTAACTAACGGGACACTCCACTAAAGCCCTTAGCTGCGCTCTCCTCACTGTAGATATATTTATGTCCATTTGATATAACCGTCATCGATAAGTCAATCCTTCACAGGTCGTTCGTAACTTCAGTTAGGTCAAATACCGATTTACCTCTAAGTTACATCTTTTCTCCTTAAGTACTACTGTCCCTCTAATGAACAATCGATTTAGGATCTAATCACTAAATGCATTCCCTCTCGGGCTATTGAGAGGATGGGGCCCCTTGTTCAAGTCCTAGGAACAATACTTAAGAGAACAACCTCTCTACTATCCCTAGGTTGGGTAGGAGTGAATTTTGTCTTGTAAATTCTATGTCCCCAGCTATCTACCCGGTCTTATCCCTGAAATGGGAGGAATGTTGAGCAGCGCTATTGAGCTTACTCTCACTTATGCAGATCAAGGGATAAGTCTAAATAAATAGGAGTTCATAGATAGCTCAAGATTCAGATCAAGTTATCTAGGTCATCGATAAGTGAAATTAATCAATGTTAATTGTAAACGGTGTTAATACATAATAGTGATTATTTCAGAATCAGTCTTACATAATCTTATTATGTAGAATACCCCACTCACATGTCTCTACATGAAAAAATCAAGATCACTTCATTTATGACACCTTACAACATTTGTAACAATAGACTTATTTAAGCTACTTACTCGAACTTGATCCTGTTTATGTCTCCACATAAAATTCAAGTACTCATGATAATAGCCAAGGGTTCGTAGTTTAATTGGATTTAGAGTTAATAAATAATTAATTCACTTGAATAACTTCATATGCACTAAAATTCATTTATTTACAAAAACTACGAGTTTTTAGGACATACAACCCAACAAACTCCCACTTGGACTAAAACTCCTAATAGGTTACAACAAAGTTGAGTACAATAAGAGAAATCTAAATACAATAAACTAGGGCATCCCATACCCACAATTTTTGCATCTGATTGTCAGCTGCTCTGCGTTTCTTGATCAGATTGTGCCAATATAACACTTTGTGTTCCTGCATTACATCATATGTTTTAGATATTATTTACTTCAATTATTTATCTTCATCAATTCAAAGGAGTAAACCGTAAAGGAGTATTTATTACTGAATTTAGTTTATAACTATTGCATGAATTTCTAATTTGTCCTCTATTATTCTAAAAGAAAGCTAATAATAACTTGTATTTTTACAAGTTATCATAAACATTCTCAACCAAACATTACACAAGAATAACTCTTATTCCTATAATGTTTAGTTGTCATTATTTGGTTAGGACACCATTAACAACTTTAATGTGCTCTTGTAAGTGTAACCCATCATTTTAGATCTTGTAGTTCTGCCCCAACAAGCCTGCCGAAGGGAAGGTCAATATTGGAAACAAAAAACTACAGTCCTATCTATTACTAGAGTTTACCTTGATATTGACCCATGCAAACACCTTTCGAAAGGGGACAAAAGCAGTGGCAAAACAAAGTCACCACGAGGCCAAGCATGAGTCTCATGGTGTAAAACAGTGATGGAGAAATGCCGAAGCAAAGTCGCCATGTGGCCAAGCATGAGTCTCACAGTATGAATCTCACCAGAGAATGTAAGGGACAGGACATATCATATACATCTATTCTCCCACTAAGTATTTTGAAATAGAGGTTTCATTACTTAGACAAATTTAGGCTAAATAATTTATCAAGGTTTTAATTTGTTTCTCCAAACATAACTCTTATGTTAGGATAGTTTCTAATAATGTGAACTATCCCAAATTTATTGAACTCTTTAATAAACTAGTCACATTATGTTTTAATAAAAGTTTAACTAATTCAACTCCCTGGTCAGTTCCTAGGTAAGGGTGTTCCGTCACTGTTAGCTTAAATATCATAGCCTTAGACAAAACCTTCCTTAGATAGAGTTCCCTTGTAGGCAACCTTTTGTTACTAAATCTTTTAATTTGCCCATTTTAAACCATTTAAAATTAAATAAAAGATCTATTTTAATCTAATCTCATTAGATAAGCAATAATTTACTTTATTCTAATTTAATTAGAATTTTAATAAAAATAAATCAAAATTTTAAACTGTATAAAAAATTGAATCCATTTTATCTTTATCCAAGTAAGATCCTAATCTCATTAGGCAAGCATGCAATATTTCTAATCTCATTAGAAAAATAAAAAGATAGACTAAGATTAATTAATTGTATCTTTATTTAATAAGATCATAATCCTATTAGGCAAGCATGCAATATTTTTAATCTCATTAGAACAATATAAAGATAAACTAGAATTTTAAACAATTTAAAATTAAACTAAATTTATCTTTATCTAAGCATGCAATCTTACTTAATTATTCATTTAATTATCTAATATAACAATTATATTTTAATTAAAGAAGAATCTCCACACGAATCTCTACAAGAATTTAAATATAACACTTATATTTAAAATTAAAGAGAATCTGTACATGCATATAAATAGGAATTAACCTAAGAATTTAATTATAACATTTATTTTTAAATAAAAGAGAATCTCTACATATCTCTACAACAATTTAAATATAACTTATATTTAAATAAAAGAAAATCTTTACATACATGTAATTAGGAATTATCCTAATCATTTAAATATAACAATTATATTTAAAATATGCACGATATGCTTGACCTATGTTGAGATTTTGATCTAAATGACATACTCTATGCAACATTCATTTAATTTAAAACATACATCACAAGCATAATTAAATTAAATAAAGCAAAACTAACTAGCATATTTGGCATATCCTAGAAATTAAAGATAAAATTCAAAACTACAATAATTTGAATTTTCAAGACATATCTTGATCTTCAATTTCTTCTTTGGCCTTCAAAATTTTGGTTTGAAACACCTAAATTGCACATACTTCAATCAAATTTGTTAGATGCTTTGATGATGCACAACTAAATTTTCAGATTTTCAACATTTCAATATTTCAGGAAAACCAACGTTTTTTTTCAAGAATTAAAAAACCCTAACCCTTGAGGGTTTTACAATTGATCTAATGCCCAAATATGCCTAAACAATCAATTTTGCGCATTCACATATCTCATACATGAATAAATAAAACTTCCACCATACAAGATTTTTAATTCAAATCAAGAATCAAAGATTGGCTCTAATACCAATTGAAGGGAATTGAATCCTGGTGGAAGCGTGTGATTGCGTTCTTTGATTTCTGGAAAGAATTAAAAATGCAAAAAGTTAAGAAAAGGTTAAACAACATACTTTGGCAATCTATAATTTCAGCAAAATCTTCTCCTCAAACCAATAGCCTTCTCCTTGTAGTCTTCCTTTTCCAAGAGATCTTCCTTGAAAGAATGAGAATTGAATCCTGGTGGAAGCGTGTGATTGCGTTCTTTGATTTCTGGAAAGAATTAAAAATGCAAAAAGTTAAGAAAAGGTTAAACAACATACTTTGGCAATCTATAATTTCAGCAAAATCTTCTCCTCAAACCAATAGCCTTCTCCTTGTAGTCTTCCTTTTCCAAGAGATCTTCCTTGAAAGAATGAGAATTTTAGAGTAATCGTAGAGATTATTCTTGTAGAGGGTGTGTGTCTTAGAAGGGCTCTCAAGGACCCTATTTATAGAACTCTATGGGTTACTCCTAATCCTATTGGATAACCCCTTTGCATAAATTTTTAATTAAATATTTAATAATATCTAATATTAATAAATATCTATACAAATAATATCTCATATTAAATGTTTTAAAATATTTAAATCTTATTTAAATATTTATTTTCTACAGAATCTTTAATTTGGATCTCATCCAAAATAATTAATTAATTAATTAATTAATTAATTCTCCATCTATTTATTTATATGGTTCATCCAAATAAATAATTAATTATTTGAATCATATTCAAATAAATTAATTCTCCATATTATAAAGTTATAATTTGAATCTTATTCAAATAAACTTTATAATAAATCATGTAATTAATTGTATCCAATACAATTAATATTTTTTCCTTATAAATTTGAACATTTTAAATTTTTCTTTCAACATAGTTGATCCTTGTTGATCCGTAGTGAGCTAGCAAAGGGACCTTATGGACCTACCGATTATAAGGTTCAATGATCTAAGGTTAATTAAATACACTCTTTAATTATATTATTTTCATTTACTAGCTATAGCGCAAACCACTATATACTCATACTTGAACTCTTATGCACTGTAGGACAAGTTGTGTCCATAGATATAATCAGTATAAGCAAATTGATCCTTCACGAGTTGTTCATAATTACAGCTGGGTCAAATATCTGTTTTACCCCTATAATAAACTTTTTTTCTTAAGTACCACTAATTTTTTTTTTTATGGTCCAACCATAAACTAAGTCTCTCTCTAGCCAGTGAGAGGGTGAGGTCCCTTGTTCAAGACCTGAAATCAATACTTAAGGGAACTACTCATCTACTTACCCTATTTGGGAAGGAGTGAATTATATCTTGTAAAGTTATGTTCCCAACTCCCCATTTAGTCAAATCCTCAAAATGGTAGGCTTATTGAGTCAACAACTCGGGTCACTCTCACCCATGCAAATTAAAGGACCAACCTCACAGGCAGGAGTTCATAAGTCACTCAGGATTAAGATCGAGTCACACATGATCATCCTATGAAATATTAATCTAATCAATTAATGGATTTACAAAGAGAGATTAAATATTTTGTGGTTCGGTGTTTTACAAACTCTTTATATAGGATATCCCCACTCACATATCTCCACATGAATGGTTTGGATCAAATCATTTGTAACTAGTACAAAGTGGGTCGTATCCATAGTGTTACCAGGATAAGGCACCCAACCTTATCCATATATTATGACATTTAGGTTATTTCTTGAACATGATCCACCAATATATCAACCTCATACATGTTTAAGACTTCGTGCAATAGCCTTGGATTTTTTTCGTTAACGGATAAATTAATATTACATAAATAATAATTAAATTAATTAACTATCAATTATGAGGTTTTAGGGCACAAATCCCAACAATCGCAAAGCATTTTTTTTAGGCTGAAGCTTGATCCAAGCTCAACCTTTCTTTTAGCGTGCCCAAATTTAAAGGAATTTGCCTATTCCTCTTTAATTTGTTCCTTCCTTTTAATTGTGGTCTTGATACATTAGGGACAATGTATGCTCTAAAAGATAGGGACAAATTAGGTTTAGCTTGCTCTATGTTGATGCATATCTAGTAGTCCTTAAGCATCTAAACTTGGACTTCATTGCTTGTTTGCTTTGTTGCTTGTGCTCTTTATTATGAACGTTGGTGATACATTCATTTAAGATCTTGCATGTTTGAGATAATGTAGGAAGAAAACAAGCATGATTTTTTGACAATTTTTAAAAAAAATTCTTCTCTCTCTCATGCATATTTGAGTTCTTTGTTTGATTATCCTAAGTGTTGCATGCTTATAGTATTGTTATTAGATTCATATTTTTGTTGTCAGTGATAGTATTAGTGTCACACCCCCTTTCAAGTACCCTTCTAACCTAAGGGTGAGTGTGAAGATAGTAGACATCAACCCTCTCACGACATCCACTGCCAACCCTAAGACTTTAACCAATACCTGATAAACAGTTATACAATAATTTAACATCATAACTAAATCAGGTTTAAGTTGTCATATCAATCCAGCTATCTTAAAGTGTTTAATAATTACAATAACTACACATCACTCCCTCAACCCTCACTATATGTACAATATTTACTTAAGTTCAAGATTTACAATTATCAAGTTACTAGACTCTGAAGACGGGCCCCGACAAGTATCTTCTATAAGCTAAGCACCCCAGACACGCTCGCTACCTGGAAAACAGAGAAACAAAGAAAACATGAGCTAAAATGCCCAGTGAGTGACTAGCTAAAAGTCTCCCTTAAACAATGTAAGCAAAACATAGAATCCAGCTATAAACCAACAATAACATGCCATAGCTTAAACATACATAGGCATATTAGGAAAAGATATACATACACTGGTTTTCCTGAAACCTTTCCTTAGTTGAGGTAGAGCGGGGTTCAACGCTACTCAACGTCGAAATAACCTTAGTTGGGGTAGAGTAATCTCAAACGTTGAGAATTTTTAACTGTGTGAAGTAATCTCAACACACCAGCGTCAATACACATTTTACATAACTAGGGTCGCCGAGTACCTTCTCTGAGTCCTTCAGTACTGGCCTCTTAACAAAGTCCCGGCCACCCCATGCCTTCTCCTAGTCCTTCAGCATTGGGGCCATTTTCATACATAAATTACCCACATGCCTTCTCCGAGTCCTTCAACATTGGGAGTCATTTTCATACATACTTTACCCATATGCCTTCTCCGAGTCCTTCGGCATTGGGAGTCGTTTAAACAAAGTTATAACATAATGTAAATTCATGAGTTTAAGACAATCTTTTCATTTCAATACTATTCGCATGCTTAAATGCTTTCAATAATCATAAACCACATGCTTTTCTCAAACTCATAGCACAGTCAGTATATATTTCAGATACATCTCATTATATAGCACAAGACATTCACTTAAAACTCATGGAATTGTACCATATAGTCAAGTTTCAACATATATTCAAACAAGAAACTATGCTTGTAATAAACTCTTTTAGAATCGAGAGTCAGTCACAACTTGTCCTAGGCCTTGAGCAGATTATACACCTTCCTTAGCTCCTCTCGGCCAAAAATAATATGTTTCCATTTGTTCGATTTCCTTGACATTCCTTTTACATAAGAAACAGGCTTTAGACATGTCTAATATTCATCCCCGAGACAAAACTACTAAAGAAAACCATCACTGAGACTATATTCCATGAAGAAATGCTCAACTGAGGCTATACTTAATTTAAAAGTTCATTAATGATCAAGATTTAAGCCATTAGCAAGGCTAAATCAACAAAACAAGCTAAAAACTAGCAGTACCAGCGAGATTGTGGAGGAGCGAAACTAGCGAGAGCAGCGAGAGCCACAACCCAGCGAGATTTGTGAGACAATTTTGACTAGCGCGACTAGCGAGACTAGTCTCGCTCTCGCTCCTTCACGCTTAAACTTTCTAGCGAGACCTATATCTTTCTACTGTTAATCTTCATACCTCCCGAACTTCTAGCTGTTAAAAGTCATAGTTCAAGCCCAAATTAGAACTTCTTTCCTTCTACAAACTTGTAGAGAAATATGATTTCTAGCTTACCTCGAAATTTTAAAACTTAACTCTTCTTTGTTTGATAGATATTCCCAATTAACTTTTCCCTACTCCAGATCGGTTGAGAAATTCTTACCAGTCAATTCCACCTAAAGTTTAACATGTTTCTCTTCATATTCAGCTCAACCATCCTTCATAAGAGTTGTTAGAAATTGGATTGACTTAGTAATCTCAAAATTCCAGCTTCAAACTCTGACTCTTCCGCTCAATATTTACCCAACACCGAACCTTGTTCAGACTGCGCGACAGCAAACGAAGCTTCTGTTTCAGCTTCAATTCTACCATGAAACCGGCAAAAACCCCACAGGAAATTGCCCTAGATCTCTTCTTATACCACCCCTCGACACCCAGCTGAAGAGTAGAATCGATTTGAGCTTGGAAAATGGAAGAAAACCTATCGGCAAACTCACGCATTTTATTTTCTTCCACTCCCACCTTTCTTTTCTTTTCTTTTATTTTATTTTCTTTTCTTTTTTTATAATTTCCTTTTCTTTCCTTTTTCCTTTTCTTTCCTTTCTTTTTCTTTCTTTCTTTTCTTTAATTTAAATAAATAAGTAACTAAATAGATAAATAATTAATTAATTGAATAAGTAATCTGCTTTCTCCTCTTCTTCCTTTGATCTACAAGAGAAAAACAACTTAGTCCACTCCGGTACTACGTACTTATGTTTAACACTTACAAATGAAAGTAGGGTTTACAATTAGACTCTCCAAAACATCAATTTAGTAATGCGTGCACAAGGAAATAACCAACCAATTTTCCCACTTATCTAGAAAGAAAAGAGAACCAAAAGCAAAAGTAAAAGAAAAGAGAAAGCAATAAATAAATGATAAATAAATAAATAAATAAATAAATAAGGAGAGGTTTGCTTTAGTTTCTTAGGGATGCAAGTAGTCAGGGTGATCAGGCAACTCGTAAATTTTTTTGCATCAAAAGTGTTCCCAAGAAATAAGCAAGCTCAGACTCCTTTGAATGAATTCGGTGTTGGGTACTATATCCTAAAACTCGTGGTTTGTAAACTTTGAACATATTCTCAATAAAATTGTTATCGAGATTTATTTAGTAAAGATGTTATTCAATATGTAAATTGCATTTATTAAATCCAATAAACTAAGAACCACTTTCCATAGTTTGAATACTTAGACTTTATGAGTAGACATAAAATTGGATCAAGTTTAAGTAATAGCCAAAACGATCTATAGTATAGGGACAAGGTTGGGTACCTTATCTTGGGGACACTATGGATGCTGTCTACTTTGTGTTTGATACAAATGGTATGATCCTATATCATTCATGTAGAGACATGAGAGTGGGGGCATCCTATGCAACGAGTTTGCATTAGACCAGACCATGAAATAATCACTTTTACTTTATAACATCGTTTTGTTAAGATTAATAATTTCAACATGATGACCTAGGTAACTCGATCTTAATCTTGAGCTAACTATGAACTTCTATTTATTTGCGATTATTCTTTAATCTGCATGGGTAAGAGTGACCTGAGTTTGTCAACTCAATAAGCCTTCCATTTTAAGGATAAGACCAGGTAGATAGATGTGGTCATAGTCTTGCAAGATGAAATTCACGCCTATCTAATTCTAGGATAGTAGAGAAGTTGTTCCCTTAAATGCTGACTTCGGGTCTTGAACAAGGGCCTGACCCTCTCATTGGCCCGAGAGAGACACGGTTTGATGATTGGACCTCAAGCCAATTGTTCATTAGAGGATCAATGGTACTTAAGGAACAAGATGTAATTATAAGGGTAAAACGGTAATTTTGACCCAACTGTAATTACTAACAGCTTGTGAAAGATCGACTTACTAATCCCGATCATATCAAGTGAACAAAAATATATCTATAGTGAGGAGAGTGCAACCACTGGGCTATAGTGGAGTGTTCTGGTAGTTAACGAATGTTAATTAACTAGGTTAAAGAGTTTAGTCAGTTAATTTCAAATCATTGGAGCTCATGATCTGTAAGTCTACTAGGTCCCTTAGTTTGCTTATGGACTAAACCTTAGAACAATGCATTGATTGAAAACGTTTAAATTCGTTTAAGGAGTAAATTTTACAATTGTTCGTTTTAATTATGAATTAAACGAAATTGTTGGAAACATTTGAATATGATTTAAATATTATTTGGATGAATAAAGATTCATCGAGTTGGAAAAACCAAGAAAAGTGAAAAAATTATTAATTTAATATTTAATATAAATTTAATATAATTAATTATTATTTAAATTAATTTTATATTAAATTATTATTTATTTATTTAAAAATAATTATTAGAATTAATTTTAAAAAGAAATAAAATTGAAAAATCAATTTTAGATTTGGGAAATCCAATTTTTGAATTTCATGGATTTTCCACTAATTGCATGTTGAAGTAGGAGGTGGAAGTATGTAAAACACCCTTGACCCAACTTCAAAACTCCTCCTAATTGAGTTTGTTAATCACCATATTTGGTGTCAATATGTATGTAAAATTGTTTTACATGTATTCTTCTATTTATAGAAGAAAGTATTGAAGATGATTGGTCATCTTAGTTGAATTTTGCTGGAAAATCTCACTTACTCAAAACTCTCCAAAACTCTCTTTTCTTCACTTTTTTGCTCCAAATTCAATATAAATTGGATCCCGTAATCCTTTCTAAGGCAAGAGAATAACGAGAAAGATACTTGTGGTGGTCCACAAACTGCTTGTGATCAAAACCTTGGAAGAAATCGATTTAATTTTGAGCTACAACAAGTGACAAACCTCTATTTTTGTCGGTTTTGAAAACAAGCATGTTTAATCCATGAAATTGATGTAGTTAGAGTGCTTTAGATCCTAATTACTTCGGCTTCTATGTTCCTAACTCCTTCATTTGGCTTGTAGTTGGATGTCATTTACGTAACCTGTGTGGTCAAGCTAAAACAAAAGCAATTTTTTTACTAAGGATCCCTTTCCATTCGGTTAGAAAGAAAAAGGAAAGGATAACAAGAATTGAGCTTGGTATTCCCTTATTACATGTTATTGCCACTTTGGGTCTAGGAAGTTTGATTTTTGATCTTTTGAGCCAAAGCAAGGATAAAACGAATTGAGGGCCTCGTAAATCTATTTTGGGCTTTGCTTAGATTTAAGTATAAGGGTTTTGAACTCTTTTATGCATGAATAGGTTTGAAGAAACTTTCTTAAAATTGCCTCAATTGATTGGTTGTTTTTTATTACATTGTTGATTACAAGCATGATATTATTAGATTGTTAAAACAAGAGTAACAAACCTTGCAATTAAACAAACATATTATTGATGTATGATTTTATGTTTTTGCCTTGCTCGAGATGATCAAGGATTAAGTTAGGAGTGATTTGATAGCACCCAAAAGGTGTTATTTTTCCTAACTTAATTGAGGCTCGTTATAGGATTTTATGCATTTATTCCAACAATTTTGTAGGTTTTAAGAACTAAGAGTTAGAATTGACCCCTGGGGTCAAAACAGAACGAAAAAGAACCAAAACGGAGATCTGGAGCATCAACCGTGAAGAAAGAGAATAAAAAGAGGTAAAAATAGCAAGCTTCCTAACGCCCAGGCACTATCTAGCACTTCGCTTAGCACTTGCAACCCAAGAGCCTGTTGGGTTTTATGCCCTAAAACTCATAGATAGTAAATCTAACATTTGACTTAACATTAATAAGATGTTATTGTTTTTTTTTTTTTTCTCCCCAATAAAGTGTTATTGTTTATATTATGTTTATCTTGCCTAAATAACCTTAATCCAATAAACTAACATTCTAGGCCGTTGAATAAGTCTTGAACAGTATGTGGAGACATACAGGGATTAGTGTTCAAGATACAACTTAAAAAGTTTATAGTAGAGGGATAAGGCTGAGTACTTTATCCTATTAACACTATACATACGACCCATTTTATATTTGATATAGATGCAATGATCCAACGTGTTAGTGTAGGGGACAACGAGGGGGGTATCCTACGCAATGAGTTTGCATAAGGCCGGACTGTGAAATAGTAACTGCTAGTTGTAACACCGTTGACTAGTTAGGTTTCTATTTCACTAAGATGACCTAAGCAACTTAGTCTCAATCCTAAGTGGGTTATGGATTCTTATTCACAAGGGATTGTCTTTTGATTTGTATGGGTGAGAATGGTCAGTTCACTAACTCAATAAGCCTACCATTTTGGGGATAAGACCGAGTGGGGAGCTAGGAACATAATCACACAAGATAGAATTCCTTACCTACTTTAGGGAAGTAGATGAGTGTTCCCTTAAGTGATGTCTCCAAGTCTTGAAGAAATGGTCCTACCCTCTCAATGGCACGAGAGGGGTTTCTGTTTAGTGGTTGGACCATAAACAAATTGTTCATTAGAAGAGCATTGGTACTAAAGGATGTAGAGGTAACCTAGAGGTAAAATGGTAATTTTGGCCCAGCTATTGTTACGAACACTCATGACGGACTAACTTGTTGTTGTTGGTCTATGTCCGTGGACACAGAAATATACATGCAGTGAAAAGAGTATAACTATGAGTTTATAGTGGAGTGTACCCACAGTTAATGACATTAATTACCTTGGTCAATGAGTCTAGCCAATTAATCTCATATCGTTGGAGTTTCTGATTTGTAGTCCATTAGGTTCAACTAGTAGCTCATAAAGAGTATTGAGGTAATTATAGTAATTTGAAATATTCAAATTTACTGAGGGAAACAATAAAATGTATGTAGATATATTATAATATAAAGTTTATATATTTTTTAATTAATTAAACTTTATAATATAAATTTATTTAAATTTGATTTAAAATTTAATTTATGGGAGAATTAAATATTTGAAGGAGTTCAAATATTAATTTTAATATGAATTGAATTCATATTAAAACTATAGGTTAAAACTAATGCGCATTAGATGCACATTAAAACTATAGGTTATTTGAGAAATATTCATTTAAATATGATTTAAATAAATTAATCAATTAAATTAGATCTGATTGATTATTAGTTCAATTAATTGAATATTCGTTATTTAAATTAATCTAATAGATTTAATTTTAATTATTATAAAATTAAATTAATTAGAAAACAATAATAACTGATACTTCAGTTATTATAGGTAGGATGAGTCCACGATTGTTTTTCTCTCCATAATCCATGTCTAACGATGGGGAGGGAATTAATTTTTTTGGGGTTCCTCCTTTTCTGTGTGATATAGATGAAATAGGTTTCCAAAAAAGACTCTCTCATGCTCTTCTAATTACTCTTTGTAGAATTTCCCAAATACAAAATAAGTATTCCACCATCCTGCCTCATCTATTCCCTAAGGAAATTATTAGTGAATTCAAGTGGTGGTGTTTATATGCAATTTGCAGAGATCGTACAGAGAAGAAATATTTTTCCAAAGGAGTTGGTAAAAATCTACCTGAGTCACAACGAAGGTATGGTCTTTTCTTCTTTATAATTTTATTATAGATTTAGAATCTTTAATTTTTCACAGCATGCGTAGCCTATGTATGCAATAGAATGTCTATGTAACATTCTTATTATTTACCAAATGTACTGTTTTTTTAACTAAGTTAAAATATTGTGTTTGGTTCTCTGAAAATCTTTCGCTGCGAAGGGATTTCAACCCTACAGAGCACACAAGCGCCTAGGCACTCTGAAGATTGACTGAACAATGAATGTCGTGCGTGCGTGAGTGCCCAGGCGCCCTGCTTGGAGCTTGGACAAATGCTTCAATTTCTCAGGTAAGCATCTACGCGCTCTGTCCAGTTATAAATGGAAATGTTTCCAAATTTAGGTCATTCTAACTTCGATTTTTGAGTCTCCACACTCAAATTCTCTATATTTTCTTATTCTCTGCCGTTAACTTCCTGTATTTTTTATTTATTTGATACTTGGACTTCATCTTAGCACATTATGAGTGGCAAAGGTTAATAGTTTCTAGCTTAGGTAGAATTGAAACTTGTCTTGGATGGTTGTGAGACTTTGTTTCTAGTTCTTTAATGCATATCTTGCTGATTATTTATTGTTCTTGAATGAGAAATTAATATCTATGCTTTGAATTTATGAGTTATTGACCATCTTTCATTGATTCATTGATTGCTTCCTTTTTTTTTTTTTCGTAATTCATCTACCTTGAGGGTAAAGGGAATAAAGCATGCTATGGGTGTGAGTAGGTTGTTTAGAACAATTCCTTCACAACATTTTGCATGATTAATTATTTTCAAGAACGAATTAGTAGTAACATAGGTGATACTGTTATTCTATCGACTTTGCTTGACTACCTTTATTAATGCAGATGTTTAATTAATATGGACCCTACCGAACCCAATTAGTTGAGCATCTAGGTTGTTTAAGAAATTAATCAACATATTAGGGCATGTATATTAAGTCTTCTTGAATACATCGGCTGAGGATAAAATTGACAAGCATTGCATGTTTTTAGATGTTCTATGATGAATCTAACATACGGGTAGATTCCAAATCCTAGGCTAGATCTTTTAATCAATTAAGTTCGTTTCAATTCCAGCTTTACTTTCTTGCAACACAATGCACAACCCCCTATGACAACCTTTGAATCCAAGAAGAAGCTAAAGTCATCTAGGTTTCCTAAAGAAAGGACCTGATCTTGCCACCTATACTACGCCTTTGTAGTATAGTTAGTGAGGTTCAAAGTTTCATAAATTTATTTGATTGGTGAAAGTTTGTAGGCAATGGCAAACTACTACCGTCACAAATCATGATTTCAGTAAAGACGTATGAAACTTGAAGATGATAAAGGCAAGTTGAGGAAGAATTAGAGAAAATAAGAACCTTCTATTGAAATTTCACAAGTACAGGCTTCTTCTTTTTCTTGAGGCAAACACTCCTTATACAAAAACTCTCATACAAAACTCATCCTTCTAGTTAGGAACTAAGCTCCCTTCATATAGGATTAGAAAGTTTTACACAAGACATCACTTGTTACACTAAAACAAGACACGTCATAATTTACATGATGGATCTGAGGACACCTTATTACACTAAAAAAAGACACGTCATAATTTACATAATGGATCTGAGGACACCTTATTACAAAAGATGACACCTAAAAGTTTACATAATACTTGTACATGATGATTTTGATATTTTGTCTTCTATTTATTCTGATTAGTTGATTTTGTCTAGGTATAGATATGAATGATGAAGTTTGCAAATTCATAATCTTCTTCTTCTTGAATGTTAGATGTACTTTCTTCTTGGCTAGTAGTGGATCGAGATGAAATATGTTGAATGATAACATTGAGTTCTTCTTCGTTTGTTACTTGTACCATGGCGACTATTAATCTTGAATTTCGAATCAGATACGGTCATCCCTTTTGTAGGTTTCGCTTCATGTGTTGGAGATAGATAGAGAACCATTTTTTCACCACATGTTTTAAAGCAATAGTTGTATTTAAGTTGTCTCACCATTTGATTCCGTGTGTTCGGAAAAGGCGGGAGATTTCGTTTGATTTCGTGATTGACTAATTCCAACAAAAAAATCTATGCCAAAGGAAAATAATTTAAAAAACATAAAGTTAAAATCAAAAGAATTTCAAAAGATATTGGTTGAAAAGTATTTAAAACTTCCAAAAATTTGATATAGTAAAATAGCCTCATTAAGGCCTAATATATTCCACCCATCATTGAATCAGAATGGAAAATTTGAACCCATGTGTTTGTCAAAATGTGGTGGAAAACAATTTTCAATCATTCATGGTTTATTATGTTTGATTAGATAATGTGTTCAAAAGTTTTCCTTATGGTTCAATGATTGGTGGAATATATTCGACCTTAATGAAGTCATTCTACTATATCAAATTTTTGAAAGTTTTAAATACTTTTCGACCAATATCTTTTTAATTTGTCTTGATTTAACTTGACGTTTTTTAAATTATTTTCATTTAGCATGATTGATCTTTAGTTGGAATTACTCAATCATGGAATCAAATGGAATCTCCTACCTTTTTCGAACACACCGAATCAAATAATGGAACAAATTCAATACAACTGTTGCTTCAAAGCATGTGGTGAAAAAATGCTTCTCTATCTATCCCCAAAACATGAAACCAAACCCACAAAAGAGCTAACAATTTCTAACTCAAAAATCAAAACTAATGTCACCATTGCACAAGTAACAAATACAGAAGAACTCAAAGTTATCGTCCAACAAATTTCTTCTCGATCCACTACTAGCCAACAAAAAAGCACATTTAACATTTAGGAATAAGAAGATCAGGACAAATTTGCAAATTTCATCAATTATATCTTTACCTTGACAAAATCAAATGATCAAACTCAATAGAAGACAATATATCAAAATCATTACGTACAACTATCATATAAACTTTTAGGTATCATCTTTTGTTATAAGTTGTCCTCAAACCCATTATGTAAATTATGGCGTGTCTTGTTTTAGTATAATAATGTGTCTTCAGACCCATTATGTAAATTATGACATATCATATTTTAGTATAATAAGTGATGTCTTGTGTAGAGAAGTTTAGTTCCTAGCTAGAGGAATGGATTTTGAGAGTTTTTGTATATGTTTGTCTTGTGAAAAGGAAGAAGCTTGTACTTATAAAGTTTCAATAAAAATGTTCTTCTTTTCTCTAAACTCTTCCTCCTTACTTGCCTTTTATCATCTTCAAGTTCCAAGTAAGTCTATTGAAATTTTGATGTGCCAAAATTTAGTATAATCTACAATTATTTTATTTTCTTTATTTATTTTGTCATTTCTATTATCCTCCACAATCTCCAACACTGTTCACACATGTGTCACATGCATTCATACAACACATCCCTCATGCACTGTATCTCTGTCACGCTCTTAAATGATATTAGAGTCATGAATGGTACTAGAAGGATAGAATAGCCAATTAACATAAACACTAATGAATTATGTGTTTTTGTCTTAATATTTTTCTAAGCATTCATAATCATATCAAATCCTACTTAATAACACTTTGGTAAGTCTTGTGTTCCAACAATAGAATAGTCAGCTTGTTGGTAAGCTTGGTGTTTCAGTGTTGTAGAATTTTAACATCTTGATTATTGTTCATAATAAAAATTTAGAAACTTATTAAGATTATAAGCCTTAAACTTTTGATTTTTGAGTAATTGAAAAGATACCGTCTAAACCCACACTACTAAATATTCAAACACAACATGGGACTTTTCAAATCATTCTCAAGGTTATTTTGTTAATAGTCAAGAGACCCAAATAGCTAAAATCGAACAAAGCCTCCATAATTGGAGAATACCAAAAATAGATGTTAAAACTATCTATCAAATAGAAAAAATGACTTTCTTCATGATTATTGTACCAAAACTACAGAACAACTAGTCCCAATTACTAAAATTTCATAAACCTTTCATTTGTTCTCAAGACATTCAATCCTTAAACATCATGAAAAATACAAACTTCTTCAAATGGGATTAGTTCAAGTGCTATAAAACTTTATAAATTAAGTTTAGATACTCCAATTTATTAGTATTACATGATGAAGAGCATAAAAATTTATCAAACTCGGTTCCTTACAAACTTCTTCAAATGGGATTAGTTCAAGTGCTATAAAACTTCATAAATTAAGTTTAGATACTCCAATTTATTAGTATTACATGATAAAGAGCATAAAAACTTATCAAACTCGGTTCCTTCTATAATTGAATTAAATCTTGAAAAATAACCAATATACTTTAACTATTATCCCAAACTTTTCTGAAGTCGTGAAGAGCCAAACATACTCCATTCTTTAATGCTTGACATTAAGATTCGGAGTATGGATTGAGAACCAAAATATGAATCTATCCTAGTAATATTCTTAAATACATTATAAATTGATGCACCCAAACTTATCTCCTAAAGCCTTTAGATCTTTCTCTAAAGATAACTTATCTCCTAAAGCCTTCAGATCTTTCCCTAAAGATCAAACTCTATCGATGGAAGCCAACCCTAAGTCCTCAAGTGCATTTTCTCCAAAAATGTAATTGCGAAGTCAATTCGCTCGTAATCCCAAATGAAATCTAGAATATGCCTTTATACTACCTTCAACTGAAAATGCGAAACTAACCCAAATTATTAAAAATGAAGATAGAAGTGTAGAAATACAATTTCAATCTTCAAGAATGGAACTCCCAAAATTCCCTACTATTTAGGAACCTACTCAGTCAACTACTTCTACAAATCTTCAAGGTGTATACTTTAATAATATAGTACCACAACCTTTTTATACAAAAGAAAAGGATCCAACTTTATCCTCTACTCATTCTGATATACAAAATATTAATCAATTAAATGTTATTTTCAAACCTTTTATGATAAACAAATACAAACTTGATAAAGAATTTTGGTTTGACCAAAAGTAAATTCCTAAGAAATACCCTTTTTTGCATCATTTGAAAAAGTGAATAAGATAAAATTCGCCATGCATATAACACAATTGAGAAACTCAAAATAAGTATACATTTTTTCCATTTGGTAAAATAAACCAGTCACCAAACTTTTGACTTATAAAATTTAGTTACTATGCCAGGTAATTGCTTCTTTTTAGTCATCTAATTAAGTTAAAATTTAACTTTTAAAACCGATGTCCATTTATAAATTCAAATTCTTCCTCTCTCCTAATTAAACCTTGTATGCCTAATTTATATGACATAATAGTGATTTTTAATTTAACACATTGTCATTTAATATTTTAAAAGAAAAATCGGACTCCCCAAAATTTCTCAAATTTCCTCTTTTTACATGTTTCCACTTCTTTCTTCATTAAATTTTGCTTGTACTCTCACCAATTACTTATTTATTCTTTTTTCCCTCAATTATCTTCTTCTTAAACCTCTTTCCTTCTTTCTATCCCCTTTTCACCTCTTCCTCAATAGCCATGAGATTCAAATTTTTTTGTTTTGAAATATTTGTCTCTCTTTGGTTCTTCAACGTGATGACCTCCCAACTTCCTTCTCCTCATTCACTCACCACATAGAGTACATATTTTATTATTTCTATTTTTATTTTTAAATCTTGATCCCTTTAAATTCTTATTTCTTTTCCACAACTTCCTCAGCTTCATCTCCCTTTCGTTCTTAGTTTTTCTTTACTCAAACCACCCTTTCTTTACTTCCCTCTTCTTAATCGTACTTTAATGAATTAGTTGTGAGTTTTTCCTAACACAACCAATATGAACTTTTCAACACAATAAGGAAAAGAAACACAACAGCTTGAAGATTCTCTGAAACAATGAGATTTTAGGCCATAAATCACTTGAATTACCTTCAAGATCTCATAGTATAGATGTTGGACTTCCAATTTTTAACTCTCAACCTCTCTCTCCTTCTGTAAATCTCAATTCTTTAAAAAATTTCAGCTTTTCCCTTTTCCCTTCCGTTTTAATAACCATTTCTTTCTTTCTTTTTAAAATTGAGCCGATTTCCTCTCTATATCTTCTATGGATTTACATCTCTTCTATATATCTTCTATGGATTTACATCTCTTCTAAGTACAATAGTTAAATTTTTTTTTGCCAAATTTCAAAAGCAAAAATAAATTTTTAAAAACTATCTTTTTTTTCTTTTAAATTTTAACTTTACTTTTTAAACTATTGTTAAAAAAAAGTAAATAACAAAGAATAAATTTGAAGGAAAAAATAGTATTTTTAGATTAAAATAAAATATTATAAAACAGACCTTAATTATTATTTAGAAGAAAAATTGCATAAACTACCACTAAATCATGGTTTGGTTACCATCACACCCTTCAATTTTTAAAAATTTTAAATATGATCAATTATGCCTGAAAAACTTTCAATATGATCAATTATGCCTTTCTAGTTTGTTAAATGGTTCAGTTAGCCCTGATTTTAAAATTAATAATTATAATTGAGCATTTTAGAATTAAAAAAACATTCTCTCTCATCTCACATCCCTTCCTCTCCCTCTCTCTTCTCCCTCCACCTTCCCTCTCTCCATTTCATCTTCATCTTCCTCCCCATAATCAAAATTTGAGTTCAAATCTACATCGACAACCCGAAGTCCATCAGTAATGGAATCTGCAATTTGCATTCTTACATCCACCTCTGAAATCTCATTGAAGCTCTTGGGTTTGTGGGTGGGGTTGTTAGGTTGAGTTTTGGGGCAAGAAGACTTGAAGAGGTTGAGAGAGGGAGTGGGGTGATTGTGATGGTCCTTGTTTGTACTTAATTTTTTAACCAACCCGCCAAGAGGCATAATAGAAGAGGGAAGGGAAATCAGAAAAAAAGAATCAGAGAGAAAGAGGGATTGAAATTGGGGGAGGTTCGAGGAAACTCAAAGAAGAAAGAGCAGTGTTAAGATGGATGAGATGGGTGAAGAGAAGAAGAAAAGTTGAAGAAGGAAGATGAAGGAATTGGGGAAATTAGAAAGAAAGAAAGCATTGGAGTGCAATGGAGGAGGAAGAAGAGGAAGGAGGGACGACAGACAGGTGAGGTGGGGGAAATGATGTTGGTTTGACAAAGAGGGAAGGATTTTAGAGAGAGAGATGAGTTTTTGTTCACTGAGTTAATAAAGAAGACAATGAAAGAGGAGAGAGAGAGAAAGAGAGTTGCTTGTGGTGATTTGTAAAAAAGAAGGGAAAAAAGATGTGATTTTTAATTGAATTTCGTGTTACCCAGTTGGTTTTTGGTGTGAAATTAAAAAAAAAAAAAAAAAAAATAGTTTATTTGCTCTCCAAAGAAGGGGAAGAGGAAGATGGAGATGGAGATGGAGAGGGAGAGGGAAGGTGGAGGAAGAAGAGAGAGGAGGAGATGAGATGGGGTGAATATTTATTTATTTATTTATTTATTTTAAAATATTCAATCATAATTATTAGTTAAAAAAATAAAGGGTTAAATGCTATCATTAACAAACTATAAAGGCATGATTAATCAAATTAAAAGTTGAAGAGTGTAACTCTTACAAACTATAAGGGCATATTGTCCCTCATTTTAAAGAAATCTCAATATTCTTCTCCACGTGTAGCTGTCTATCTTCACCGCCAAACCAGCCTCCACCCACGTGGCTTGGATTGAGGGTCAAATTCCCCTTCTGTTTTTAACAACAAAGATAATGAAATTACACTCATACCCTTCCGTTTTATGAACATTCATCTATTGACCTTGATTCCAGTTCAAATGTTATTTATGCTTTTATTTTCAATTATTTACAATTGTCTTCTTCCCACAAAATATTTCAGAAATAATAACTTAATATATATATCATATCTACTAAAATACTAGGACACATAAATGTAAGTCTTACAACTAACTTTTTGTGGTTTTCGACATAGTAGGTTCGATCATTCTTTATTTTGTTTATTGTCATAAGGTAATGATTATAACATATCTTCTCTGCTGAATGTTGGATGATATAATCCTAACCGCTTTCTTTGATGAGCTACATCGATCTATTATATTTCTTCTTAAGTATGAGTTTGCTATAAAAGACTTGCTAGTGGTTCATTTTTGTCCCAATGAAAATATGCAACTAAATGTATTGAGTGAGCTGCCATGTTCCGTAAGACGTCATTCACTTCCTTTAACACTAAATCCATGTTGAGCACTCATACTAGCTAATAATTTTTATTTTTTCGAATTATTTAGCTTTTAAACTTAAGAATTTTGATGTAAAATGTATGCATTTAATCTTTTTCGTAGAAAAATCATAAATGACATTCTCTAGAGCTAAGTTTGGCAAGAAACTTTTTAATTTTAGTATATTTTTGCAGAAAATTTGTTAAAGCCAAATTATTGCAGCATTCCTGAAAAACCAATTGATACAGCAATTAGCCATAATGGAAAAATTATTACAAATTCGGTTTCAGGGTTGAAATTTAAGAATTCTCTCCTTCAAACTTATAAATTAGGGCATCATGGTCTTCCCATCTTCAGCAGCTACAACTTTATAAATAGGCTCTAAGTCTCCCCACAAGTCTCCCCACAAGAAATCATCCAAGAATCTATTTCTTTCTTCTACCAAAAAAACAAAAAAAAAAAAAAAAAAAAAA
>QLSR01000166.1:180631-234779 GCA_031780015.1 Citrullus colocynthis | reverse complement strand
TTCTACCAAAAAAAAAAAAAAAAAAAAAAAAAAAAAAATCTGCACTTTTATTTACTGGTTTTCTATCTTTTTCTTGAAGTTTAGAGATGCTACGTTGGTATTGATCCAATTTATTGAAAGTTTAGAACTGTTATATCTCGATTCATCTTGAAAAAGCTTAAATCAAGGTAGATCAATACTAGGGAACAACTATTTCTTCAAGTTTTAAGTTCTTGTCTTGCTATTTCATTGTTTTAATTCTAATTCTAGTTTAAGTTTGTATTTTTATTTATGAAATTTAATTTTCCAGCAACTTAGTATATGTATGTTAATTTCAATTTACAACAAATTATCCAATAAAGTTTTCTTATTTTATGATTATTTATTTCGGTTCTTCTCTTCTTATTTTTTTAGTTTTCACAGTTTAATTTCATTTCTCCCTTGCTAATTCATCCAATCTTATTCGAAAGTTAGGGTTGTAATAGCTTGAATTTTCTTGAAAAATGAGGAAGAAGTTAGACCGTAAGAAGGCAAGGCGTAGCTTGTGTATTTTATTTTATTAATTTTCAATTCGGTATTTTCTTTTAGATTTATTTGTTTTCTTATTTAGTTTAGTTGCCCTTCATCTAAGTTTTCGTTCTTTAATTCTTTAATCATGAGCTAAGCTCTTCTTTTAGGATGCAAATATGTGAATGCCATAAAGAAAATAGCAAAAGCTTAATATGTAAAACAATGTGATTTGGCTCAATTCATAGTTTGGTTCATTTTTTTATTGATTTTCATTATTGGTTTAGATTGATTTCCTAGATTAATGTATTAAAATTGAGTCTAATACCGAAAGGGTTAGGTGAAATTTAGGGGATCTAGGAAAAGAACCTAGAAATAGAGTTTTGTTTTTTTTACCCTAGACATAGAATAAAACCTTTAGAACCAAAGGATTGTACTTTTAAGTTATCTAAGTTCACATTAGGCATAGAAATATAGGTTTAATGGTTTAGTGTCACACCCCCTCCCAGATTAACCACTTTAACCCGGAACGTAGCGTGAAGACAGCAAACATCACCCTTTTGTGACGTTTATTGCCCGACCTCTATTACTTTCTAGCCATCCATACTCATTTTTAACAAGTTCACATGTGTAGAAATTGAAACTATATATCTTTATACAAATCCTTTAAGAAAATTACAACACAACCCAAACTCCAACTCTATCTACTGAAAAGATAAACTATCTTGTGGAAAGCCTCGACTTCACCCGACAACGAGGAATCTGTTGCTATCTAAGAAGAAAAACATAAAATGAAAAAGTGGGTTAGATGCCTAGTAAGTGGTGAATAACATATAACAAAGGGTACCTCTTGACCCTTAACAGTTAAGCAAACTCATCATCAATCAAACATAATAAGACTAACTACTCAGACCTCGACACCGGTGAATAACTCTAAAGCGTACTCATTCCCTGCTAGCTTCATCTCGCCTTGACACCGGTGAATTACCCTAAATCATACTCATTCCCTGCTAGCTTCATCTCTTTTATGGCTCAACCATGCATTACCATCTAATGCACAGTGCCAACACACCTTCTAGAATGTCTAAGTGTGAAGTTGAGGTGTAACTTCTCCTCATATCTTAACACCTCCTACTTTGACACTTAGTCAAATTATATCATGTTGTCACTTCACCATTTGAAGTGTTCAACTTGGGGTTAGTTTTACCCAACCATGTGCCAACCTAGGATATTATGCGTCCAACTTGTCTTTAGTTGAGGTATGCTTCCAACATTACCTTTTAACGAACATTAACTATCCAATACATTACCAAGATTCCATCCTTGTTAAGGCATGCATCCAACTTTACTTATACTTAGCCAAATCCCTCCTTGTTACCTAGTAACATCTATCCAACTTCCTATGCTTGCACCTTGGCCTAAGTGTCTTACCTTGAACTAAGATAAGTTGCTCAACACTTAGCTAAAAATCAAGCTATGCTCCAACTTCTCATTTTTGGCTCAAGTATCTCTTTTCAACTATCATGAGTTGTCCAACAATTAGCCAACAACTTTCCGGCACATCAACCATGTGTCCAAAGTACTTCACTATGCGTTCAAAACCCTAATTCTTTTTTCGAGGCATAAGTTCAGCCTTGGTTAAAAGTTATATGAGTTGAACTTTTCATATTTGGTCCTATGCTTCCAACTTTCTCTTTCAACACTTCATCAATTTTCTCAATCCTTAAGCCCATGTGTTTAACTTAAAGTTCACCTCATAGTTTCTGTTTTCAAAACATAGTTTACTTCCATTCTCAAAGCTATATATTTAAAAATCTCATAGCATAGGTTTCTCCCAAACACTTCTATGATCAATTCTATCTGAAGTAATCGAACTCCACAGTGGAAGCGAATGATCACCTTGTGTCATTAAATTTGTTTTAGAAAACCAAAAATTACAGAGAACATACAAAAGGAAAAACTATTGAATTAGCATGCTTTTGAGAAGAGTTAAGAAGAAGAAGATTTTCCTACCTTTGAAGACCTTCTTCGATGTGCGAATCTCCTTTTCCAAGTCACGAACCAATGAGAATCTCGAACAAACAACAACTCTTCTTCTCTTGGGAATACCACCATAATGGCTACCTTGTTATTCTCTAGGTAGAGTCAATAAAGGAGTGTGTGTGCTCTCTATGATTTTTGGCGAAGAAAATGTTTGTGAGAAAGAAGAGAGAATTTGAGAGGGAAGAAACTTATAGAACTTTTCTGTAACTTGTCATTACTGTAACTCCCTCCCCTTCATTTTTCTTTTTACGTATAATGTGAGAGAGAGGGAACAGAATAACTCCCCATTACGTGGTTATTCAATAAAATAATATTAATTACTAATTATTAATTATTTTATATTAAATCATTTGTAATAAAATTAATTATTTAACAGTTAATTAATTAATTAATCAATTAATTATCTCATATTTAATTAAAATTTGAATCATATTCAAATAATCTTCTCTTGCTTAACTTATAATTTTAATATGAATCTCATTCATATTAATTTTAACCTATAGTATTTATATGATTGATATAATTAATATTTAAATCTCATTTAAATATTTATCTCTCTTATAATATAAAGTATAAAATTTGAATCTCATTCAAAATAAACTTTATATTATAATGTAGACATTATACTAATTATATCACATACAATTAATTCCCTTATTAATTTGAACATTTCAAATTAACCAAAATGTTTGATTCTTATACTAATTTTTTATAAGCTACCAAAGGGACCTTATGGACCTATAGTTAGAAGCTCCAATGATATGAGATTAATCAATTAAATTCTTTAATTAGATTAATTAATATTCATAAAATGTATGTCACTCCACTAAGGACTTACAGTTGCACTCTTTGCACTATAGATATATTTTTGTGTCCATGGAATTTACTGATCAACAGTAAGTGGACCCTGAACAGATTACTCATAGCTACTGTTGAGTCAAATTATCGTTTTATCCCTGTAGTTATATCTAACTTCTTAAGTACCACAAATCCCTCTAATGAACAAACTGTTTATAGTCCAACTATAAACTAACCCCTCTTGGGCCAGCGAGAGGGTGAGGCCTCATTGTGCAAGACCTAGAATCAACCCTTAAGGGAATAATTTATCTACTTACCCTAAACACGAGAAAGAGTGAATTCCATTTTGTAAAAATATGTTCTCAGCTCCTTAATCAGACAAATTCCGAAATGGTAGGCTTATTGGGTTGGTGATTGACCACTCTCACCCATACAGATCTAATGATTGTCCTCATAGACAGGAGTTCATAACTCACTGAAGATTCAGGTCGAGTCACCCATAATCATTCCATGAAATGTTAATTTCTACAATTAACAACGTTACAAAGAGAAATTAAATATTTTGTGGTCCGGTCTTATACAAACTCTTTATATAGGATACCCCCATTCATATGTTTTCACATGAATGATTAGGATCAAATCAATTGTAACATTTTGCAACTTCTTATAACAATTATAAAGTTGGTCGTATCTATAGTGTTACTAAAATAAGGCACCCAACCTTATTCCTATACTACAGACCTTTTGGTTATTACTTAAACATGATCCAACCTTGTATGTCAACCACATACATGTTTAAGTTTATATAAAATAACCATAGAATCTTAGTTTATTGGATCGAGTTAATGCATAAAATAGATAAAATAACTTCTTATTTTATTCAACAAATAAAATGTATTTGCATTTTACAAAACTACAAGATCCAAGAGATTTAGGACACACTAGTCATAACAATCTCCCGCTTGTCCTAAAGCTACTGGGTGTACAATACATATAAACTAGGGCATAACTCTATATCCATCTCCCACTTGTCCTAGATTAGATGTGACATGTCCTATAGACCCAGACTCTCCAGATGACCTCAAACACTTTAACCGTGAGAGCCTTTGTAAATGTATTAGCAACATTGTGCTTAAAAGCAATTTGCATGACAATCATGTCTCCCCGTTGCACAATCTCCTGTATCAAATGATACTTGCACTCTATGTGCTTTCCACGTTTGTGGCTTCTAAGCTCCTTTGAATTTACCACAACACATAATATCACAATAAAATATGATGGACATTGACATGTTTGGAACAACTTCTTGGTCTATCAAAAACTTCCTAAACCAGAAAGCATCTTTAGCAGCTTCACAAGCAACTACATATTCCGCCTTCATGGTAGAGTCAGCAATGAAACCTTGATTTGTGCTTCGCCATATTACAGCCCCTCCGTTAAGAGTAAACACTAATCCTAATGTGGATTTTTTAGAATCCTTGTCAATCTGAAAATCAAAGTCTTTATAAGGAAGCTAGTTTAAGATTATGGGTATCATACTTAGCCTCCTAAAGACACTTTTAGGAAACCAAATAGGTGTTGAATTTGATTCACCAAAGCAGTGAATTTGAGCGAAGTTAGAAGTGTTCATATTAGGCTACTTTTACTTTAAAAAAGGAGCATGAACATGTTTGAATCTCTATTTTCTCATTTTTGTCTAGTTATGTTTTAACAAAAACCCAAATCAATTTTCTTTTGTTACTAAAATTACAATTTTGAAGAAATTTTTTGTTGAAAAATCGTTCCCTTGGGAGACAACTTGAAATACTTCCAATCTTTTTACTACTTGTCAATAGTGTGCACTTATGCTAAATTGAAAACTTTTCTTCAAAACAATTTTCAATTTAGTTCAAGCGTTTTCAGCCAATCACTAGCCAACCTTATGTAGATTTGTCTTAATTATCGAGGCCTTACAAGAGCACTACAATATCTTACCTTCGCACGACCCAATATTACTTATGTGGTGCAACAAGTATATATGTTCATGCATGATTATCATGAGGTACACATGCATGCTCTCAAATGTATCACGTGTTATATGCAGGGTTCTCTTAATCATGGTTTACATGTGACCCTGTCTTTTCCATCCACTTTAATTAATATCATTTACAGATCTTGATTGGGATGCTTGATGTCAGGATATTTGACGATTTATATCTCGTTATTGTGTGTTTGTGGTGATAACTTGGTGTCTTAGTGTACTAAACAACAAGCTACTTTGTCTCGTCCAAGTGCAAAGGTAGAATAGAAAATATCAAGGTATTGCTAATGTGGTTTTAGAGTCGTGTTGGTTATGCAACCTTATATTAGAGTTCCATTGTCTTATTCAGAAGGCTACAGTGGTATATAGTGATAATGTAAGTGTCCTTTATCTAGCTGAGAATCTTGTCCAATATCAGTACATAAAGCATATTGAGATGGATATTCATTTTGTTTCCGAAAACATTGCACGAGCACAAACTTGAGTTTTCCAGGTCCTATCCAGGTTCAACGTTGTAGACATATTCACTAAAGGACTTCCTTTGATTCTTTTTGAAGATTTTCAACATAGTCTCAACATCCGCTTACCTCCCGCTTCGACTGCAAGGGAGTATTAGAATATATGTACTTTACTAGATGTGTAGGTTGTTGTACATTTGAAATATTTGTATTTGGTTATTTAGTTTCTCATTTTCAGCCATTATAATTTTTTGCTTTTGTAGTTATATATTGCATTGATCATAATGAAAGACAAGGGATTATCTTACACTAATTTAACTCAAACAGCTCAAGAGTTTTTTGTACAGATGGCCTCCTTTTGGAAGCCCAATCGATTTTTGGTCCACTTCTGGAAAATGAATAAAAAGCGACCTTTTGCTTATGTCAACCATGTGTGAAAGTTTGGATTTGCCCTTCACAACCATCCATGCGCCTACCTGGTCCAGGTTACTCGCTCTCCGATCCCCGATTATTCGATACACGCTAACTCGATCCTTGACAGTCAACGACTCATTAGTCATACTCGTTTACTCAATACGCTCGTCACACGTACCCCGATAGAAATTAAAGCACACTCGATACACTCGATTACTAGACAGCTAGCTCGATGGTTACCAGGCAATATACTCAATCATACAAACATACCCGTGCAACTTTTTCTCCTGCTCTATAATTAATGCTCTTGTACGAACATATACAATTTGGGGAATTTGCTGAAATTTCTTACAATTTTTTGAAATTAAATGCTTCAAAAGTGAAGTAATTTTATTTTTTTTTTATTAACAAAGAACAAACACAAACGAAACCAAAGCCCACTCCCTCACTTTCCCTATAAAAAAGCTCATTTTATCAAACTGAACATGTTGGAAGAAATCAAGTTACAAAGGTAGTTAAATCATTGCAGACGATCAATTTCACACCTTAAGTGAGTCAATGTGTTATATATGTTAATTTTCTATTAATTTTTTAACGTTGTATGAGACCTAGGGACGTAACAAAGAGAGCGAGTGAATTGGCTTGTGAGTGAGTGTGTCATTGTAATCACTAATGAGACGAGCAAGTAGCTTTTAGTGGGGTGAGAATGAGGGGAGAGAAAATGTATGAAATAGTGAGCATCGAGGAAAGAGGACCGAGCATCGGAAGGCGAGGATTGAGTAACAAGTATTTTACAAAGCCGTATTTTCCTAACTGATCATTTTCTGTATTGTTTTTCTTGAAAGACGCATAAGAAGTATCTGTTCATTCATTTTGGTGGAACATGGGATGACATAGAAGAATGATATATTGGAGGTCGTTTGAACGATATCCTAGTTTCAAGCATATTGACAATCGTAGATTTGGTGAATCTAATATATGAACTTACCCAAGTTAGTTCAACAGAGTTCAACGTTATAATGAAGGTGAAATATAAGTTGGATATTGATTCTCCTGCAATATTCTTAATGGACATTGCGGATGTCCAATTTCTCCTCTCGGAGTATGATCGTTGTAGACCTCAGATATTTGTAAGTCTTGAGGATAAGCATCAAGAGGTTGGGAATGATACTAGATTTTTTGCTTGTGTTAATGAGATAGAAAACGAACCTATGTGTGGTGCAAATGTCAATGAGCATCATATTTTTCCATCAATTGTTTCACTAGAAAACAACAACATCAATGATAATAAAATGAACGTATTGCAATCGAATGCGGGAGTAGAAGAGGATGGGAATGGGACCAAGGTTAAGACTTGTTTAAACAACCATGTGACTACACAAAAGGCTGAGTCCTATGTTAATGTGCCGCATTCAACTCTTGTTGTTTTAGGGAGTGGTCCTTTTGGTGTAAATGAAGAACAACCAACTCTAATTCTGTCAAATAATTTTGTGCCTCGAGTAAATGAAGCCAACGTATCATCTAGTAGTAACGCCAGAACGGGGGACTTCATCATGCAACCACATTCTTCATCAGGGTTATGGGATGGTATCGAAGTAGGCCAGATGAGGTGAGTAATGTTGGCCATTAAGAACAATTTTGAACTACAGGTTAAGAAATCGAACAAAAAATTGTACAATATTTGATGCATACACCCAACTTTTGAGTGGTTTGTTCGAGCAATTAAAATTGATGGTTTTGATATTTTTAAGATCACAAAGTGCATGCCCAATCACACATGCTCAATTGAAGTCCTGAATCATGACCTCAGGCAGGCCAGCACATTCGTCAGTGGTCAGTTAATCAAGGATAAGTTCAACGTTGGTCGGGCAGACAAACCACGTCATATTATTGAGGACATTCAACATCATTATGATGTTGACATTCGTTATGACAAGGCATGGTGTGCTAGAGAAACTGTTTTTGCTCTTGCAAGGGGTACGCTAGATGAATCATATGGCTGCATGTTTATGGAGAGGTTTTGAAGATGGAAAATCCTGGAACCGTATTTGAGAGTGAGCTTGGAAAATCACAATACTACAAATACATGTTTATGGCATTAGATCCAAGTTTAAGAGGTTTTAAGAGTTTTCAACCCGTAATAATCGTTGACGACAGTACACATGTAAAGGGTAAGTATAAGGGGACAATGATCGTTGGTGTTGCAATAGATTGGTAACAACCAACTATACTCATTGACATATGCAATTGTCGACAGTAAAAATGATTGATCATGTAAGTGGTTCATGTCAAATCTAAAAGCAACAATTGGAGAATGCCCCAGCCTTGTATTTGTCTCAGATCGTGGACAGAGTATAACCAGTGTTGTTGATGTCGTATTCTCCACTGCCTACCATAGACTTTGTACTTATCATTTGAAAAGGAATGTGGAAGAAATAATTCAAAGAAGAGTTCGTGAGAAAATTGTTTAACAATGCTTGCAGAGCTTATCGAAAATCAGAATTCAAGCGCTACTAGGCCAAATAGTGAACTACAATAATGGTTCCCTTGCAAAATATTTGGAGGATGCTAGTGTTGATCGATGGGCACGATGTTACCTATACGACAACCGATATGATAACATGACCAGTAATAGTGTGAAATGCTTCAATTTTATTACCAAAGAAGCCAAAGTCTTGCCATAACTTCATTGTTAGAATTCATAAGAGGTCTACTCCAACAATGATTTTATGATCGATGAAATCTTTGGTCCGTTAATACATCGACACATTGCAAGTATGCAAAGGAAATAATGGGAAAATTATGTGAGATAACCAGGTAGTACTAAGTAAATCTAATTGATTGTTATAGATTTCATGTCAAGGACAATGGCTTAGATGGTATCATCAATCTTAACATTCAAGAATGTAGTTGCATGCAATTTCAATATTTGGAGATTCCTTATTCACATGTTATTGCTGTAGCTAGAGAACACAACATCAACTCTTTCACTCTATACAATAGACTATACAGTGTCGAGTCTCTGATACTACCATACACAGAGTCAATAAACCCACTTAGTCATATATTCGAATGGAAAAAATCACCAGGACATACGGAGATGAAAATACTCACACCTAGAAGGGTTGTCAGGTTGGTAAACGAAGAGTCAATAGAATACCATATGCCAGAGAACATGTTAGATTGAAGAAATGCAGCCGATGTGGCAACCCCGTACATAATAAACAAAAAATGCAACGAACCACGCAACGCCCCATGGCCAAAAACGAACACTGTCAGATAATGAGACGGCACAAACGACAGATAATGTGTAGCATATGTTTTTTACTTGGTTTTCTCATTGTAATGTACTCACTTAGTTTACTCACTGTAATATACTCAAATAATGTGTAGCATGTGTATATTTTGTAATGGCAGTTTACTCAGTTTACTCATTGTAATATTCTCGATACTTATGTACGATGCACGATACTCGATACTCGATACATGTTACACGATATATGATATACGGTACTATATAGTAATGATAATTTACTACGTTGTGCGAACATTATAGAATTCTTGATACTCGATAACATGATATTCGATACTCAATAACTTGAACTGATATCGGGGTTAACAGACTGCATCCAATAGGAGATCAAAAAAGAATACTCAATACTTTACTTGATACTCGTTACACGATACCCGTTACTCGATACACTTTACATGATACTCAATACTTGATGCACAATACTTAGTTTATAAGCAAGTTTACATATATTAGGTCGTAGTTTCATATATTAGACAATGAATGGATAAATATACAAAGTAACTTCATATATTAGAAAATAATATACATAAATGGAATGTACATAAATGTACAAAGTAAGACATACAAAAATTACATAGAAGGACCTAGTACAAAAATTGATCGGCCCACAACTCAACATTGTATTGTAGCTTATATTCTAACATTCTACTTGTAGGGATGAAAGCCTTAACGCAGCGGAGAAGTACAAAGAACCCAACCTCAAAATTTAATTTTGAAATTATGAAATACCAATACATTGGCAATTCAACATAATTAAACTGGATTAAGCATGTAATTAAGGAAAGAAATACCAACCTTTTGACATTGATTTGAAACACCATCATGCGATTCACTTCCTATTCTCTCAAGAATTGAGGACTTGGTTTGTGGGAACCCATCTCAAAAGGGAAACACAATTTTTTTTTTTTTTTTGGAGAATTTTAACTCACAGGAGCAGAAGATTGATATCATCATCATATTTTTCCCTACCTGTTTTTAGGTATATAAAGAGAAGAACTAACAGAGGGCGAGAGAGGGAGAGGAAGATGTGGGAATGAACCCACAACTAAGCTAACTTTCCATACGTGGGAAAATTGGTTATTTGATTTTTAATTAAAAAAAAACAGATAACTAATTTAATTAATTAATTAAATTAATAATTAATGAAATCTAATTTAATTAACAAATTCATTGTTTAAAGGAATTAATAAATTCATTTAGATCATATTTAAATGAACATCTCTCACAAAATCTATGGTTTTAATTCAATTAATTTAATTAAATTGAATTAAGTTAAATAATCAATCAATTCTATAATGAATTAATTACTAAATTAAATATCAAATATTTAATGTACCCTACAGTTGAATCATATTCAATTGTATTTCTCTCATAACCTTTGGTTTTAATGTACATCTAATACACATTAAACTTTTAACCTATGGATTTAATATGAATCTAATTCATATTCAATTAATATTTGAACTATTTCAAATATTTGATTCTCTCATTAATTTCGAATCACATCCAAAAATTAAATTTATAAAGTTTTTTTTTTTAAAAAAAAACTTTATATTATTATTTGTCATTATACATTATAATATTGTCAAGTGAATTTGAACATTTCAAATTCAATTCAAGAGTTAATGTACCTCAATACTCTTTACGAGCTAGGAAGGGGACTTAATGGACTTACAGATCAGAAGTTCCAACGATAAGAGATTAATTTACTAAATTCATTAACCAAATTAATCAATATTTGTTTATCGTGGGTACATTTCACTAAAGACCCATAGCTGCACTTTTCTCACTGTAGATATATTTCTGTGTCAATGGATAGGGACCAATAACAACAAATTAGTCTTTTACAAGTGTTCGTTACTCCAACTGGGTCAAATTACTATTCTACCCCTAGGTTACCTCTAGATTCTAAAGTATCAGTGCTCCTCTAATGAACAACCTATTTATGGTCCAACCATTAAACATAAATCCCTCTCGTGCCAATGAGAGGGTAGGACTCTTTGTTCAAATCCTGGAGACACCACTTAAGGGAACACTCATCTACTTATCCTAAAGTCGGGAATGAGTGAAATCCATCTTGCATAATTATGTTCCGAGCTCTCCACTTTGTCTTGTCCCCAAAATGGTAGGCGTATTGAGTTGGCAAATCAGCCACTCTCACCCATACAAATCAAAGGACAATCTCTCGTGAAACGAAATTCATAATATACTCAGGATTAAGATTAAGTTTTCTAGATCATTCAATTGAAATAGAAACCTAACTAGTCAACGAAATTACATCTAGTGATTACTATTTCGTGGTTCGATCTTATGCAAACTCATTGCACATGATATCCCCAATCACATGTCGCCTACACGAGCGCGTTGGATTATTTAATTTGTATCTAATACAAAGTGGGTCGTATCCATAGTGTCACTAGGATAAGGTACCCAGTCTTATCCTTATACTATAAACCCTTTAGACTGTATCTTGATCATTGATCTCCCTATGTCTCCATATGCTATTCAAGACTCATAAGACAATCTAAGATGTTGGTTTATTGGATTTCATGGTTATTAAGACAAAATAAATACAACATAATCAATAACACTTATTGAAAAAACATCAACAACACTTTATTAATGACAATCAATTATTTACATTCACTATCTATAATTTTAGGGCATAAAACTCAACACTACTCTACTGCAGGCTCTCCTGCCCCGGTGACTAAGTACTGAAGAACTTATGACTAAAGATCCCATAATCTGCCGAAGTGCCCCTTTATAGTTTCCCACAGTTAGATAACTTATGTCATTCTCGACCCATTCACTGTTGCGTGTAAGCTCTCAGAACAACTGCTTTGTCTTGCAGTTGCTCTCGATGAAGATGCCCATGCCCGACTTGTGAGAACCCATATCTTCTTATTATCATTTTTGCCAACATGACTTAAAAGTTAAACTCTAAGTCTGCAATCAAGGATGATGGGCGATGTTAATTGGTCTATTTTTTTATTAAAAAAATTATTAACGCTAACTTATGATGAAGAGTTTTCCTTTTCTTTTTATACTATTAACAAATAATTTATTTTACAAACAAATATTTTTTGGAAGAAAAAAATGTTGTAACAATATATACCAATCAAATGACCATGCCCTTTTTCTAATAAAGAAAGAAAGAATTAAGCTACCAAAACATTATTTTGATTTTTTTTTTTTAAAGCAATGACTTTTATAAAAGATGAACAATTTGTTTTTAAATATTGCAAAATGAGCTAACATATTTATAAATATAGCAAAATTTTATTGTCTATCATTAGTGGCAGAAACTGATAGACTACTATCATCTATCACTGTCTACCAAAAAATGATATTTTGCTTATTCGAAAATATTTCTAGCAGTTTTGTCATTTAAACAATTATCCAAGTTGAAAGTTATATACAAGTAAAAAATGCATGATGTTTTCTTAAAAAAGGAATATTTATTAGAGACAATATTTCAACTAAAAATGTATTTTTATTTTATTTTTTTATTATTATTTTTTTTGTCCAACAGTAAAAAAAATTTGTTAGAAATTCTTGAAAGCTACCTATGTACAAGTTAATAACATTTCCTTTGCAAAAGGAATTAAATGACACACGACTTGTTTTAATAAATGAATATGCAGGAAAAACACTACATTGAAATGCCTTTTTAAAAAATAAATTCAAAGAATTTGTTAGATTGATGAAAAATATACCATAAACATGTAAGAGTGGATGATTGAGGACCTTTTTTCCTTTTTTCTTTTCTTTATTTCAAAAAATAAAATATAGTGCAATAACAATTGCTTTGAAAAGTTTTTTTTAATTAATTATATTTTGTTAGAAATATGCAAAAATAAACGTAAAATATGTATGAGTAGACGATGAGTGTTTTTTTTCCCCCATATTTTGTGAAATGATTATGTCATTACTTCGAAAATTTTTCTTCTTTAAAAAAATAGAATTTGTCAGAAATTTACAAAATATACCGTAAAGTAGATTGTGCATAATTTTATTTAAAAGAATTGGAAATGTCTGGAAAATATTATTTTAAAAAATATAAAAAAAAAAGCTCCAAAATTTTATTTTTAATATAAAATTATGTACAAGCGAAAGATACATGGTCTTTTTTTTTTTCGAATAAACTAATAGAAAGAGAGAACAGTGCTTTAATGTGCTATTTTGTTTTGAAATATTCATAGAATTTGTTTTAAAAAATAAAAAAAATATACTGCAACATATGGACAAGTGAACGATGCATGAATATTTTTTTCAAATAAACTAATGCACAGAAAAACATCACTTGAAATGCCCTTTTTAAAAAATTTAAAGGAACACAAAATGAAAAATATAATGCAAAATATGTACAATGAAATAATGCACAAATGTTTAAATGAATACACAGAATTTTTTTTTAAAATAATGTTTTTTTAATAAATAATTCAAAAAATAGGGTGAGGGTAAAAGAAATACCAAAATTGGGGTTGTGAAATCGTGGACCCCGCGATTTTCCTTATTACTGTGCATGCAGACTGACCGTCAGTCTGCATGCAGCATGCATTGACCGAACTCATGGAGGGGGGTCCACGATTTTGGTAATCGTGGACCCGGTCCACGAGTCCCCTTCCCTTTTAACCGTCGGCCCTTCTTCTTCTTTGGCCACTTCTTCTTCTTCCTCCACCTTCTTCTTCTTCTTCCTCCACCTTCTTCTTCTTCCTCTCAAACCATTCCCTTTTCTCTCCTTTCATTCTTCAAATCTCTCCTTTCTCTCATTTCACTCCTCATTTGTCCATTGTCTGTCGTTTGTCGACATTGTCGCTGTCACAAAGGTATGTATATAGATATCGATTTTCCGACCATCTCATCACTATTTCTTTGTTAAATCTAACATATTATATTCGTCCAGCCGCCGCCACTGCCCTCGCGGCCGCCATATACGTATGCATATATATTTTCCTTTCTAATTATCTTATAAATATGCAATAGTTATATGATAGAAATGCATTGATTGTAAGTTTTGTTTTGCATGAGTGAATAAATTTGTATATGTAGACATTTTTACCAAATCGGATAAATTTTATGTGTAGACATTTTTATCAAATATTTTATTTTGTTTATAATTTAAAAAATTTAGGTTTTAGTGTTGATTGTTATTCGACGTTTATTGTTATAGGAATAATTATTGGTAAATAATGTGGTGGGAAATTAGTTATGTTGGGTAGTAAACTCGTGGACCGGGTCCAGGAATTTTATAATTTTGGGTAGATTTGGACTAATTTTTCTTTTTAACCTTTACAGTTGTAAACGAATTTAAATATGTCGTTTCATCCAAAAGATTTAGTTATTATTGAAGCTAGAAATTGTGCGGATAGTGACATTGATGTAGAAATTGATGAATTGTTTGGAGAAGAAGGAAATATAGAAAATGAAAATGAGTTGGTTCAGTCGGAGATATTTACACAGATAGAATGAGAAATTACTGATTCAGTTTGTGAATAAGGATCAACCTTGGAGGAAAGGGGAAAATGTATAGATAACTCTAGTATAATACAAAAAGGAATGTTATTTGATACGAAAGAAACCTACAAATGGCAGTAAAAAAATATTGTGTGAGTGAACACTACCAAATATCTGTGGTAGAATCGAACCAAGATATTTGGTATGTGCGATGCAAGCAATGGGATGAAGGTTGTAGGTGGAGGTTGCGTGCTTGTCGGTGTAAATTCATGGGATGTTTGAAATTACTAAACTTGGAGAGAACCATACTTGTTTATAACAGAATCGGTACAAGATAATTCACAACTTGATTCTAATTTCATGAGTATTGAAATTCAAAATTTAGTTAGAGCTGATCCTAGTGTGCCTGTGGCGGTACTACAAGAAGCACTTAAAAAACAGTATGAATATAACGTCAAATACAGACGTGTGTGGGAAGCTAAGAAAAAAGCTTTGGTTGCAGTCTTCGGCAATTGGGAGAAATCGTATTCAGAACTTCCGTACTGGTTGAGTGCTGTTGTGCACTACAATACTGGTACACAAATAGATTGGCATTTTCTCCCTTCTGATGTGCCTGGTAAGATTATATTTGGTCGTGTTTTTTGGGCATTCGGTTCTAGGGTTTAAGTACTGTAGGCCTTTAATTCAAATAGATGGGCAAGTATAAAGGGAAATTACTCACTGCTTTGTTTATTGACTCGAATGGGCATATATTTTCTCTTGCATTTGCGATTATTGAAGGGGAAAATACATCTAGTTGGTCATGGTTTTTGTGGGCATTGCGCGAGTATGTTACTGACCGAGAAGGGATTTGCTTAATTTCGGATAGACACAAAGGGATCATTGCAGCAATTAACAACGAGGAAATTGGTTGGGCTGAACCTAAAGCATATCATCGTTATTGTTTACGTCATTTTGCGAGTAATTTCAATTCCAAATACAAATCAAAGCAACTTAAAGATTTGGTGTTTAGGGTTGGAAATCAACACCAAAGATGTAAGTTCATTCGAAACATGAAAGAGTTAAAGAAATTGAACCCTGAATATTTTGCATATTTTTCTGATATCGATTTGAATAAATGGACACAATCACACAATAATGGGTATCGCTTTGGGTGGATGACAACCAATGCAGCTAAATGTTCGAATGGGGTATTCAAAGGAGCTAGAATGTTACCGATCACATCGATTGTTAGGTTAACATTCTATCGGACAATCTTATACTTTGAATGCCGTAGACAAGAAATAAGTGAAGCACTCGATCGTGGGGACATGTACACATAATATGCCATGAGAAAGCTTAAAAGGTGGGAGAAATGAGCATCTGCACATACAGTGACGTCAGTTGACAGGGAAACATAAAGTTTTGAAGTTCAAACTGGCATCAGTATGGTTTCTCCCTAGAAAGGCCAAAACATTCAAGTAGTGTGCTTGAAAGAGGGGACTTGTTCTTGTAACAAGTGGCAGTCGTTCAAGATTCCATGCTCTCATGTAATTGCAATTTGTAATTACATCGTCTGTCATACGTGCATCTGATTGATGAATGCTATAAATTGTCTCATTTAAAGTTATGCCATGAATGTCGCTTCCATCCAATACAACACCCTGACTATTGGCCAGAGTTATCATTTACGGAAATGCATCCTAACGCAAACTTATTAAAGGAGCATGGTAGACCCCAAAATTCGCGAATTCATAATGAAATGGATTGGCGCGAGGCATGCACGAAAGTTCGAAGTGGGATATGCAAGGGATCAGGGCATAACAAGTGTACCTGTCCACTCCATAATTTAGGTGCTTCATCTTCAAGTCATTAATAGTTTACCAAGCAAAATACCTAATTTTGTATAATGTAATATTAGCATTGTAATTTAATACTTCTTATAATGTAACAATGTAATGTAGTGGTTCGTATAATGTAACAAATAATGTATTTGGTTTATTGAAAATTGTAATGAACTTGGTTTATTTTAACAGTGTTGAATATGGATCATGGTCCATCTAACCCTGTTCAGCTATATCTTCAAAATACTCACCGATCACAGACAGTATGGGATAATGCATCCACCATGGTGCTATGTTGTCGGAGAAGAGAAACAGTTTCTCAGCATACTATACCGCTCGATGAACGTATAGTGCCTTATCTACAATAGGCCGGTTTTATTGGGGTTGCACAAATTGGATTCATACAGTTGGACTGGCACCTCATTACTGCTTTAGTAGAGGACTGGAGACCGGAGACCCACACATTTCATATGCCGGTGGGGAATGCACCGTTACGCTGCAGGACATTGCAGTACAATTTGGACTACCAGTAGACGGAGAACCTGTTACTGGTTCGTTGCAGCATGATTGGAAACAGATTTGTGAAGATTTTTTAGGCGTTCGACCACTTGACTTAAAAGACTCAAGGTTGAGTCTCCCGTGGTTAGCCTCTCAATTTACAGAATTGTCTCCTAATGCCGATGACATCAGTATACAGATATATGCACAAGCATATATCATATAGCTTATTAGAGGCTTTCTGTTTGCAGATAAGTCGAACACGCTGGTGCACTTAATGTTCCTCCCACTACTGGCCAGTTTTGAGCAAGCTGGTAATTATTCGTGGGGTGGTGCTTGTCTTGCATGGCTGTACAGAGAATTATGTCGAGCCATCATGCACAAGCTTTGAATGTAGCAGGCCCACTGATACTACTTCAAGTATGGGCCTATGATCAATTTAGCATTATTGCACCACAAGTCCAATTACAACCTCCTGAACATTTTATAGGACGTCCACTCAGTGCCAGGTATTATTTTTTGTATATATTAATTTTTTTGTCAATACTATTTGTAAAGTATTTTAATTGTTTTATATCCATGTGATAGATGGAACGGTGTATTAGCTGCATCTGAACAATCAGCAAACATGTTGCTGGTATGTCGCTGAATATTTGACCGTTTGATGCAAAATCAGGTAATAATAAATATGTTGCATATAATTGAATATTACATATATTTTTAGGTTCTAATTATTCTTGTACATGGTTTCAGATCAATTGGACGCCATATACACCATATGTTATGTCGTTGTTGCCTGATTATTGTCATGATGGACAAGACATTTGGTTGACGGTTAGCCCACTTATATGCTTTCATATCGTAGAGTGACATCAACCAGATCGAGTGTTGAGACAATTCGATATGCGGCAAACGGTACTGACGTTGTGTAATACACTCCCTCAACTACATCAAATCGATTTAAGAGGTAAACACGACCAAAACTGGCGTCAAATTCATGCAGAGTATATATCATTTTGGCGTGCACGTCATGGCCATTATACACAAGGAGAAATAATAAACGAGTCGGATGTGTCTAATGATTATTTGTCCTGGTACGACTCTATCACAAGAAGATTTATTACACCTGACGGTGCCTACTATTACTGCATGGTAAGCATCTTATTATGTAGTGTTTTTCAATTACATGCTAAGAATATTCTTTTATACTTATATTTTTTTTTTATCGTGTAGAATAATTTTGTCCACGATGTGCATAATTACTCCTTAGAACATAATTTACCAAAGTTGAGTTCAATGTGTGAGCAAAACATGGTAAATGTTGAAGATATCATTCAACATACAAGGAGACTCAATGTTGCTGACACTGATCGAAAACGTATTCGTCGTAGACGATAGAGACAACGTGACGAAGGTGTTCCAGAGCAACCCGATGACCAGGAACCTCCCATATTACAACCAGACATTGCATCTGGTTCTGGCCATCAACCGGAATATTATGCACATGATGGATTTCCATCTGCCGTCACCCAACAGGATATCGATGATGTAATCCACCAGCAACAACAATTTGAAGTGCCTGTGCCTCGTCGTGGACAACGTGCGCGAAGAAGACCACCATGTGGCACTTGATTTGTATTTTAAATTTTCTGATTTGTATTAACTTTTATCTTTAACTAAATGAATTAATGATTTTCCATTACATTTTCAAAAATTAAGAATCAATGAAACTAATACAATAATTGATGAACACAAGTAAAAAGAAAATTTTCATTTAAGTGGGTAATTAATTAATTAAGTTATTTATCATGGGAAAAAAATCGGACAAGTTTGGACGCATCATGGGAAAAGAACAGGGGGTAAAAAGGTTTTTTGACCAAAATTGGGGGACCCGAAATCGTGGACCCGATCCGGGTCCACGACTTACTTACGCCACATCAGCAACCCGACTGAAATTGTGTACCCGGTACACGATTTCACCACCCCATTTTCTAAATTACTTTCCAAACCACCATATTTTTGTCATTAGTTTCTAAACCACCCTATTTTTCGCATTATTTTTTAAAATAACATTATTCTTTAAAATACCCCGAATACACATGGAAAACATCACTATGAAATGTTCTTTTTAAAAAATCAAAGAATTTATTTTAAATAATATATAAAAATAGATAGAAAAATATGTAAAATTGAATGATGCATGACTTTTTCAAATAAATTAATACAAAGAAAGAACATTAGTTTGAAAAAATAAATATTCAAAAAAAAAACAAAATGAAAAATATACTACAAAATATATACAATTGAACAATACATGAATATTTTTTTCAAATAAATGAATACACAAAGAAAACATTACTATGAAATACTCTTTTTCTAAAAAAAAATCAAAAGTTATATTGTTAAAAAAATATATGTTAAAAAAATCACAAGATAAGTACAGATGAATGATGCATGACATTTCCAAAATAAATTAATACAAAGGAATAAATTACTTTAAAATACTCTTCTAAAAAATCATAGAAATATTTTGATAAATATACCGCAAAATATGTATAATTGAATGATGCATTACTTTTTTTTTTTTTTTTCATCATTTTGAAGAAAAATATGTGTTTGAATAACATTACTTTGGACAGGTTTTAAAAAAAGAAAATAAAGANTTTTTTTTTTTTTTTTTTTCTAAATGAGAAAAATATGAGGAAGATTAAGGGACATAATTTTGAGTACACCAATCATCACAATAATAACAAGCGTACAAAATATTTACATATATTTACAAACATAATATTGTGTAGTGATTCTCTAATGTGATTTAATGGAGAAAGCTCTCCAAGTTATTTGTGTTCCATCTTCATTAAAAAAAAAAAAAAAAATGAGACACCCTTATCAACATCCTAAATAAAATCAACTTGGTAAGAAATTTTCATGTTCTTGAATGAGAATTGTAACTCCATAAGGTCATCACTATTAATCTTCAATTAGAATCATATAGGTAAATCCTAGGTTTGAGGCGTGTGTACACATGTGTGATTATGGTAAATAAAGAAAATTAAATGAATTTGAAAAATAAGGTAATATATAAAAACACGAAAACTAATTTAATAAAATTAGCCCGCTAAGGTCCTTAGTGGAGTCGTCATGATGTCGCCATCGACTTTGTTTCAAAGAGGAGGAAAATGAAGTCACCACCGGTCTTTGATTTAAATGGTGTGATTGAGCACCCAAAGTATGCTAAAATGTTATGGAAATGACGATAAAAGAATTAAGCGGTGTGTTTGATATGTGGAGGGTATTAGTATCCAAAACACTCCTCCAAATAACAAAATTTTATTTTTCTTGTGTTGATTTGAAGAAAATGACATATGTATTTATAAAAAGAATTGTTTTAATTTTTGAATATCCCAAGTTATGTTAAGCACTATTATTATAAATAATGAACAATAATTATGAATGATAAAAAATTATTAGAAAATTTTAGTTGAATAATGAACAGTAATTATGAGTAGTCAAAAACTATTAGAAAATTTTAGTTGAATTTAATTTGGTATATCAAAATAAATCTATCACCTCAAGAACATTACAAAAGTTAATATTAGGTCTTCTCATTCACCATGGGAAAGTTTTATTATTATTATTATATTTTTTAAAGGGGATTTTGGTTTATGAAATTTTAAAAAAACTGTGAAAATTGGTTTGCAAAAATATTTATTTTTAAAGGAAAGAAGTTTGTAGGATATCAACTTTCAAAGTTTGGTTTATTTATTTATAAAACAACTATCGAAAGAAAATCGTTTTTTTTAATCTCTTTTGTTTTAAGGAAAAGAAAATTTTATGAAATCAATTTTTTGGATTTTGTTTATTTAAAAAGATTACATGGATTATTTTTAAAAAACCAAAATTTTCTTTGGAAGAAAATGTTTTTTACGAAATTAAACCATCTTTTTAATGAATTTTTCTAAGGAAAGGAAATAAAATGAAATAAAAAAAGAAGATTTTTTATTAAACAATTTTTTTTGGAAGGAAAACATATTGAAACCAAATCTTGATCGACATACCAGTAAAACAATTTTTCACCTTAGGAGCTCAAAATATCAGAATATTTTAGATTTCATCATTGAAAAAGTTTTTAATTTTTGGAAATATTGAATCAAATACTACAACTAAATCTAAATACACATATCATATATTGAATATCATAATTATAGGAAAGATATTTAAAGAATCAATCTTAGATATTTCTAAAAATCAAACAATAAGAATATGAAAATTAAATGAAAATAACATTGAGTTTTACAAAATTAGGTAAACAAAACAATCTAAATGCATAAAAACTATGCCCACACACCTAACAAAATTTAAAGGTTTAACATGTAACAAAATAAAGTCAAATATGCCCAAGACTTGACAAAATTTAATATACACATACGATCAAATGAATAAAAAGTATTTTATCAAACAAGTATCATATTAATTTAAAAAGGTTAAGATGCACATATTATTGTAGACTTAAACATGCTACTATATTAAATAAAAGATAACATCCGAGTTTCTATTTCTTTTAATAGAAGCTTTTTTTCTTTTTTCTTTTTTTTCTTTTCTTTTTTTTTTTTTTTTTCCCCCTTTTTTTCCATTTTTTTATGCATAATTTTTATTTTTTTGTATTTTAATTTTTTCCTTTTTTTTTTCATTTATGGTTTTTTTCTTTTTTAATTTTTTTTTAAAAAAAAATTAAAAAAAAAATATGTAAAGGTTTTTTTTAGAGAAAAAAAAAGGGAAAAAAAGGGGGGATTTTTTTTTTTTTTTTTCCCCCTTTTTTTCCATTTTTTTATGCATAATTTTTATTTTTTTGTATTTTAATTTTTTCCTTTTTTTTTTCATTTATGGTTTTTTTCTTTTTTAATTTTTTTTTTTTTATAAAACCATTCATGGTTTCTATTCCACTTCCCCCCTCTCATCCAATTTTTATATGCGACCGTTGTTTTCAGCATACTTGTTCTTTATCAAGAATCTTATGACAACCATGACTTTCATAAGCTTTTTGGATTTGAGCCCTTTTGCTACAAGTTTGTAGAGAATCTAATAAACAATCGCCACACTTATAGGAATTGTTATTGTCCTATCACTGCCTTACATATATAATCTCTTCACACTCAACATTATCAGCCCATATTGCCTCCAATTGAGAAGACCTACTTTTTTTATTATCATTTGAACTACCTTCAGTAGACATAAATGAATGAGAATAGGTTTGTGATCCGATGCAAACCAATTTAAATGATAAAAGCTTGAGCAAAATTGTTCGTCAACTCCTCATCCCCAGTTGAAGTTTGAAAGAAAAGAGCTTTGAGATCAATGTAAGTATTTTATGTGTATTGCAAAGAGGAGCTTAAAGCTCAATATATACAATGACAAATAAGAAGAGACAAAAGGTTGAAAGGACCAGACAGAGGAGTGGTTAAACCACTACAACCTAATCAACCAAATACTGATATGACAATACAAAGAAGCAGCTGCTAATACAAGCAATAGGTACTAAAGTTGATTGTGTTGTAACATCCCCCATCAAATGAGTGTTGGTGGAGGAGAAGCCGAGTTTGTCACCCAAGTACTTGTAGCGAGAAATATGCAAAGGTTTAGTGAAGTAATCAACTAACTGATCAGTTGAGGGGACATAACAAAGGTCAAGCTGATTGGCAAGCACTTGATCACAGATGAAATGGATGTCAATATCTATATGTTTTGTGCAAGTGTGACTGACAAGATTGAGCTAAAGCAGCAACACTGGGGTTATTACACCACAGGATTGGAGTAGTAGACAAGGGAACCGACAATTCAGCAAGTAAAGAATGAATCCATTTGATTTCACAAGCAACCTGAGAAAGGGCACGATACTCAGATTTATGCTAGATCGAGTGACAACTTGCTGCTTCTTAGAAGACCAAGGAACAAATGATGAACCAAAATAAACACAGAAACCACCAACCAATTTACGACCCAAGGGACAAGTAGCCCAATCAGCATCAGAGAACTCGGTAGCAAAGGAATCAGCTGGTTGGAGGAGTAAAACCAATATGTAAGGTGCCCTGAATGTAACGAAGGACTTGTTTAAGAGCTTACCAATGAGCCACAGTAGGGGCTTGAGAGTATTGGCTCAATTTGTTAACAGAGAAGGTAAGATCAAGGTGTATGGAGAAGGTAATGAAGGGATCCAATTGTGCTACGATATAATGATGGATAAGAAAAAGGAGCAGAAGAATCAGAGGATGCAAAGGCCTCAAGAGTCATAGGGGCTCCATAAGTGATAAGCGAGTGAGAAGACTAATGGCATAAGTCACTTGAGATAAATGAAAATCATGAGAAGATCGGTTAATTTGAATCCTAAGAAGAAGTGGACATCACTGAGGTCATGAATGGCAAACTTTTGATGCAAATGTGATACAAACTGATCAAGAAGATACAAAGATGAATCGGTGAGGAGAATATCATCAACCTACACAAGGATAATGATGAATTAATGCTTGGTACAATAATAAAATATAGAGGAATATGCTTTAGACTGAGCAAAATGCCACTGAAGTAAAGTAGTACGAAGCTGATCATACCATGCCCTTGTGACCTGTTTGAGGCCATAAAGAGCCTTACGTAAGCGGCAAACATGATGAGGTTTGAGAGGATCAACAAACCCTTGAGGTTGCAACATACATGCAACTTCTTTTAAAGGGTTATTGAGGAAGGCATTGCTAACATCCAACTGACGAACAGGCCAATTCCAAGAGGCAGCAAGAGTTAGAACAAGTCGAGTAGTTACAGGTTTTATCACAGGGTTGTATGTCTCATGGAAATCAGTACCAAGAGTCTAAGAGAAGCCTTTAGCAATAAGACACGCTTTATAGCATTTGATAGAACCATCAACAGTTCGTTTAATCTTGAAGACTCATTTGTTGCCAACAAGATGTTCAAAGGAATGGGGAGGAATGAGGTCCCAAGTATGATTACGTTGGAGAGCTTGAAATTCATCAGCCATGGCCTGATGCCAAACAATGAGAGAAACAACATCAGAAAACCTAGCAGGTTCTATCTGGGTTTAATCAATTGAAGGAGAAACACGAGTGAGGCATCCAAAAAGCTATCAAGGTTTGGAAATGCCAACTTTCACTTGAGTGTTAATAGGGTGGGTGCTGGTAATAGGAGGTGATGAGGTTGGGGAGAGGTTGGTAGAACAGAGGTGGGGTTTAATATGGGGCTGGTTGGAGCTGTGTGAATAGCAACAGGTGTGGTTTGGGAAGTGTTGTTGAAGATGATTGAATAGGCAGCCAAGACAATATAGAAAAGGATTCATCATCAGAATTAATTGGTGTCTTGAGAAAGCCTGTGGAGAAAGGGAAATCTTCTTCATTGAAGCACACATGTTGTGAGGTATAAATTCTTCCAGATGGACTAAGGCACCTATACCCTTTATGACTACCATTGTACCCCAAAAATACACATTTCTTGGTATGAAAATCAAACTTATGAGATTGATATGGTCTGAGGCAGGGGAAGCAAGCTCATCCAAAAACCCTAAGGTCATCATAGTTAGGAGAAGAATGATGCAATAATGTGAAGGGAACTTTGCCTTTGAGAGGAGCAGAGGGCAGTCGGTTAATCAAGTATACAGTTGTGTGAGAGGCCTCCCACCAATACCTCAAAGGCATTTTAGCTTGAGTAAGAAGAGCCAAACCCAGTTCAACAATGTGCCGATGCTTTCTCTCAACACGACCATTTTAAGCTGAGGTGTAAGTGCATGTAAGCTGCACTTTGATTCTAGACTCTGAAGCTAACTAAATCATTGGCTTAAACTCTTTACCTTCATCACAACAAACAACCTTAATTTTCTTGTCATATAAGTTCTTAACTTGATGTCTAAATTGTTTAAACACAATGATAGCCTCACTTTTGAGTTGTAAGGGATAAATCTATGTATATCGACTAAAGTCATCAACAAAACTGATGTAATACAAATAACCATTAACAAACTTAAGTAGAGCTGAACCCCATATATATGTATGAATTAGTTCCAACGGTTGAGAAGCATGAGAAAGTGAATGAGAAAAGGGAAGTTTATGAGATTTTCCATACTGACAAGCCTCACAAAAGGTAATATTTTCATTCAGTTTTCCTTTCAAATTACAAGAAGATAATATTTGGTCAAGAACTCTAAGGGATGGATGACCTAAACGGCTATGCCAAACATCCTTAGAGGTATACAAAACATGATGGCTTCCAAGAGAAGTAACTAAAACAGGAGTTGTCTTGCTACTATCCTTATTTATACAAGAAACAAAAGCCACAAAATATCATTTTTTACCAGAATTTGCTCGCAAAGACTAAGTTGAGGCTGTCTTAGTAGTATTAATTTGATAGAGACCATCATTAGTTATTCCTTCCAGAAGAACCTTCCCAGTTGCCTTGTCCTTAATAGCACAAAGCTATCCTTAGTTAAACAAGATATGCTAATCAGATATTTGCAAATGAAAGGAACATGTAATAGGCCTTGTAGAATAAGATCTTTAACATTTCCTTTAATAAAAGAACTACCAACATATTTAATAGGTAACTAATTTCCATTTCCAACGATAAACATCTCATTACCTCCATATTCAGATTTGATAGCCAGATTTCCAGATCAGATGTTAAATGATTCGTGGCTCCACTGTCAAGGTACCATGAGGAATCTTAGAAATGTTCAGGGGTATCTATCAAAGCAGTTAGATTACCGTTGAAGTTCTTGTTTTGATTATGAGTTGATGAGTCATTTCCAAAGTTTTGAGAGTTATTAAAATCCTTCCCAAAGCAGTAATAGCAAACAACTGCTGAGTGTCCAGTTTTACCATATACCTGACAAATTAGCTTGGATAAACCTCCACCACGGCCCTGCCTTTGCCTCTAAAGTTCCTTGAATTGAAAGAGCTGAACTAATTTTTTGGAGGTTGATTCTTGATTAGGAGTCACTGAAGCTAGATTTGTTGAGGGTTGATTAATTGAGACTAGCCCTTTGTAAGATTGAAGTTATTCTTGGCAATTTTCATAGGTAAGCAGCTAATTTTGCACTGTGGTCCAGCTCAAATCTTGGTTTTATAAAACAACTACAATGGGAGTGTACTCTTCATCAAGTCTTGTAATCACATATGAGATTAGATTTTTGGTACTAACTAGGGAACCTACCAAATATAAATTATCAGCAAAGCGTTTCATTAAAGTCAGATATTCGGCCATCTTGGAACTTCCTTTTCTGGTTTTGTTGAAGCATCCTTTTGAGATGAGGCTTGAAGCCAATAGAACAGCACCTCCCACAGTCCCTTTGTTGTATCATGCCCAGTGACTTGAGAAGCCACTTTTATTGTCATCGAGTTATATAACCACCCAATGAGAAGCTGATCAACAGTTATCCAAATATCATATTCGGGATTCAGAAGTAATAAACCCTGTGGTTCGTCTTCTAAGGGAGGAAGTATAATAGATATTTCAGGATAAACATCCTTACGAGTGAGGTGTCTTTCAAGTTTGTAACTCCAAAGGATTGGGAGAGCAATATTCTGCCACAATAAGAAGTTGTTGCAATCCGTTTTGGTGGAAGTCACTTGATTCAACAAGTTGGCGAAAGTAGGGATGCCGACTGGGCAAGTTCCAGATCTAACTTCATATGCATCAGCGTTCTTTTTCACATAGGCAGACTCGGTGGTTGATTTCATGAGGGAATGATTAGGAATGGGGGTTTTAGGAAGAAGTTGAGGATCATCGTTAACGTTGGTCATTTTCAGCTCCGATACCAAGTTGAAGTTTGAAAGAAAAGAGCTTTGAGATCAATGTAAGTATTTTCTGTGTGTAGCAAAGAGGAGCTTAAAGCTCAATATATACAATGGCAAATAAAAGGAGACAAAAGGTTGAAAGGACCGAATAGAGGATTGGTTAAACCACTACAACCTAATCAACCAAATACTGATATGACAATACAAAGAAGCAGCTGCTAAATACAAGTAATAGGTACTGAGGTTGACTATGCTATAACACCCCCCAAAGAGAATGACCATAAAGTAATTAAATCACAACTGACTTCTTCTTTTCTTTTTCAGGACATCCAAAAATATCAGAGAACTGCCATTTTATCTTTTATTGAGTAATCAATATGGTGAGAAGGGAATACAATTGTATTCAGATGAAGAAATAGTAGATCATCTCAATTTAGGGCAAGAACCATCAAAATATCCAAAAATTTTATACCCCTTCCGAAATGGTGGATGTAGATGTCACACCCCCTCCCAAGCTTACCTGCACAACCTGAAAGGAGATGTGAGGACAGTATACATCACCCCTCATGGGACGCATACCATCCATTCCTTTACACACATTCTAAACTGTTCACAATGTAATCTTCACATTCTAAGACATTTTAAAACATAATATAAAGTTTATACAAGCCAAAAATGAATTTTCTCAACTCTTCTATATGTCCTTGCACAACCCATAGCTCAACCCCTGGTAATTATACATACATATCTACATGCCACCTAATTAAGGTTTAACATACAACTAACACCTCAACAAGTCGAATTATGCAGAGTCTCGAAGCTTAAGTAGGGCGAGTGGGAGTAGGCAAAGCACCAGAAACGTCCTTGCTATCTGGAGGGGAAAGAAAACATTGAAAACATGAGCTAAAGGCCCAGTGAGTGACAATTTTAACAAACCATTTTAGTTCGGAAATCATCAGTAGTAAAACTATGGTCAACTTCAAACATAAAACATTTAATCACTTCAAATACATTAGTTAAAACAAACTTAATTGCCCTTATCACTTCATACATGATTCTCAGCAAATCATAAGAAAACAGTTTAAGTGCAGTGCTTTTCCCTTAGTTGAAATGGAGCAAAACTCAACACCCCAACGTCGAAAGCATATAAGGCTCGATGCGGAGCAAGACTCAACGCACCAGCATATAACCTCTATGTGCACATAGGAATATGGCGGGTTGCCAAGTACCTTCTCATGTCCTTGAGTACTAGGTCCGGGGAAACTCATATGCCTTGCTAACATTGAGCCTCCTCTAAAACATTTTATAGGCGGGTTGCCCAAGTTCCGGGTCCCGGGGAAACTCACATGCCTTATTAGCATTGAGCCTCTTCTAAAATATTTTCCTTTTTAGAAACAACATTTCATGCAAACCGTTCGTATACAAATCGTTCATAAGAATACAGGGCAATTATTATATCAATAACATCTTATAAACATGCTTTTCAATAGCTTTAAGAACATAACGTATGCCTCATAAAGCATTTAATCACAAAATCACATTTCATTGGAAAACCGAACTATCATGTTCCACATAATCATTTAAAATTAAAAGAAATGTCACTCACTGGGCCTTTAGCTCATGTTTTCAATGTTTTCTTTCCCCTCCAGGTAGCAAGGATGTTTCTGGTGCTTTGTCTACTCCCACTCGCCCTACTTAAGCTTCGAGACTCTAAATAATTCGACTTGTTGAGGTGTTAGTTGTATGTTAAACCTTAATTAGGTGGCATGTAGATATGTATGTATAATTACCAGGGGTTGAACTATGGGTTGTGCAAGGACATGTAGAAGAGTTGAGAAAATTCATTTTTGGCTTGTATATACTTTACTTTATATTATGTCTTAAAATGTCTTAGAATGTGGAGATTACATTGTGAACAGTTTAGAATGTGTGTAAAAGAATGGATGGTATGCGTCCTATGAGGGGTGATGAATACTATCCTCACGTCTCCTTTCAGGTTGTGCAAGTAAGCTTGGGAGGGGGTGTGACAAGTTGGTATCAGAGCAAAAGAGTCTTGGGAATAGGACCATGCATTATAGTATAGGATCATGTAAATGTTTAACCAATAATAACATGGTGTTATCATATAGGAAAACATGCCACCTCGAAGCAGGCGAGTAAGGCAATCAGCAACCGGAACTCGTTAGGCTACTAGAGATCGAGGGAATATGTCAGAGGGTGAGTCTAGTCATCCTCGAGTTGAAGTTAATGTTGAAGAACAGATATTTACCAGAATTGCAGAAAGATTAGCTGCAGGCATAGGATCAATACAATCAGATCCTGAAAAGAAGTATAGTATTGAAAGATTGAAGGCCTTATGTGCTACTGCTTTTGAAGGCATCGTAGACCCTGCTGAGGCAGAGTTATGGTTAAATTCACTGGAAAAATGTTATCGTGTAATGCGGTGTCCTGATGATAGAAAGGTGGAGTTAGCAGTATTTTTGCTCCAAAGAGGGGTAGAAGATTGGTGGAAGATTGTAGAAAGCAGAAAAGGAGACATGGAAGGAATAGACTGGGATGAGTTTAAAAAGGCATTCCAGGAGAAATATTGTCCAAGGTCATTCCGAGATGCCAAACGGAATGAGTTTTTAAGGTTGATACAAGGATCCATGTCAGTAGCAGAATATGAGAAGAAGTATACAGAGTTATCTAAATATGCCATGACAATTGTTGCAGATGAGCATGATAGATGCAAGAGATTCGAAGAAGGGTTACGAGAGGAGATACGTACTCCTGTAACTGCTAGTACTGAATGGACAGATTTCTCCAAACTCGTAGAGGCAGCTATGCGAGTTGAAAGGAGTTTGATGGAAAAGAGAATGGAGCGTGAATCAGCAAGAGGTGGACGTGCAATTCCTTCCTTCAACACTACTCAGGGACAGTCTGGTAGGAGATTTGTACCAGGCGTAATTGGTGGAAGAAATTTCAAAGCCAGACCGAATGAGCAAGGTAAAAGTACTTCCAAGGGTGGTATTGGAGGAGGTGCACGGAGACAAGGACCGAGGAATTTTAGTGGACCAGCTCAGTCAGTGGAGGGCTCTCAAAGTGGACAACCTGGTGAGTCCACAGCTAGTTCCATGAGGAAACCGTTATGCCCCACCTGCGGGAAACACCATTGGGGACAATGTAAGAGCAATATCTGTTATCATTGTGGACAAGGGGGTCATTATAAACGAGAATGCCCCCAGTTGATGCAAGAAGTCAAAGCTGAACAGAGAACTGGTTCTATTACTGCTAATCAACCACAAAGACCTGCAGGAATTGCTGATGAAGGAACTAGTGGATCAAGACAAAAAGGAGCTACAGGTCGACCTTGACAGCAAGGGAAAGTCTTTGCTATGACTCAACAAGAAGCTGACGAGACTCCTAATGTGGTTACTGGTACAATTCCTATTTGTCATACTTCTGCTCATGTTTTGATAGATCCTGGTGCTACTCATTCTTTTGTTGCTAGAATGTTTACTGTAAATATAGATTCTGAATTAGAATCATTGTCTGAAGAACTGTATATATATACTCCTGTTGGTGATGTGTTGGTGACTAATGGAATATATAGAGATTGTGTAGTTGAAATTAGTGGTGTAACCATGACAGCCAACTTAATTCCTTTGAATATTCAAGAGTTTGATGTTATATTGGGAATGGATTTCCTGTTTAAATATCGAGCTACCATAGATTGTTTCCAGAAGGAAGTTGTGTTTAAAGGAAGTGAGGGAACTGAAGTTATTTTTAAAGGAGACAGGAAAATACTGCCTACTTGTGTGATATCAGCAATTAAGGCAAGGAAGTTATTAAGCAAGGGCTGTTCAGCGTACCTTGCTTATGTGATTGATACCCAGGGTGGTAAGTTGAGACCAGAGGATATTCCAGTGGTTAATGAATTCCAGGATGTGTTTCCTGAGGAATTACCTAGTTTACCGCCTGATAGAGAGAATAGAAGATTCCAGGAACTGCACCAATTTCGCAAACTCCATATAGAATGGCACCAAAGGAATTGAAGGAATTGAAAGTACAGCTGCAGGAATTGATTGATAAAGGGTATGCACGACCCAGTGTGTCACCGTGGGGAGCACCTATGTTGTTTGTCAAGAAGAAGGATGGCACACTTAGATTATGCATTGATTACCGTCAGTTGAACAAGGTAACGATACGTAATAAGTATCCACTGCCCCACATTGATGATTTATTTGATCAACTTAATGGTGCTTCGGTGTTTTCCAAGATTTACGATCCGGATATCATCATGTAAAGATTAAAGAGACAGATATTCCAAAGACTGCTTTTAGAACGAGGTATGGACATTATGAGTTTTTAGTAATGCCTTTTGGATTGACTAATGCTCCAGCAGTATTCATGGATCTTATGAATCGAATATTCCGTCCATACCTGGATCAGTTTGTGGTAGTATTCATTGATGATATACTGGTATATTCTGAGAATAGGGAAAACCATATGGAACACCTCCGAATAGTATTACAGACATTGCGTGCAAAAAGGTTGTATGCGAAATTCGGAAAGTGTGAATTCTGGCTGGACCGTGTTATATTTTTAGGGCATGTGGTGTCAGCAAAAGGGGTAAGTGTAGAACCACAAAAGATGAAGCGATAGTTGACTGGGAACGACCTACAAATGTGACAGAAGTTCGTAGTTTTCTGGGATTAGCAGGTTATTATCGTCGATTTGTGGAAGGATTTTCGAAAATAGCATTACCCTTATCCAGTTTGACTAAAAAGGCAACCAAATTTGAATGGACTAGTGAATGTGAACAGAGTTTTCAAAAGTTGAAGGAAAAACTAGTGACAGCACCAGTATTGTCATTGCCTACATCTGGAGTAGAGTTTGAAATTTATTGTGATGCGTCACGCCAGGGATTAGGTTGTGTACTTATGCAGAAAGGAAAAGTGATTGCCTATGCGTCGAGGCAATTAAAGAAGCATGAGTGCAATTACCCGACGCATGATTTAGAGTTGGCAGTAGTTGTGCTAGCTTTGAAAATCTGGAGGCACTACCTGTACGGAGAAAGATGTCGTATTTTAACTGATCATAAAAGCTTGAAGTATATCTTTGATCAGAAAGAACTGAATTTACGACAAAGAAGATGGATGGAATTGATTAAAGACTATGATTGCTCGATAGAATACCATCCCGGAAAGGCCAACGTTGTGGCCGACGCATTGAGTAGGAAATCGAGGCAAGCCAAGGTGTTGTTGAACAATGTTAATGCAGAATTGACAAAGGAATTTAGACGTTCGAATGCGTCTTTATCAGTAGACGAGTTAGGGGTTTTGTTTGCACATTTCCATTTGAGACCCACTTTGATGGAGGAAATTGTGAATAAACAAATGGAAGATGATGTACTTAGGAAAATAATGGAAGAAGTGAATCTTAAGAAAAGGATGGACTTCGATGTAAGAACTGATGGAGCTTTAATGAAACAAGGAAGGGTATGCGTTCCTAATGATGCGTTACTGAAAAATGCCATTCTAGAAGAAGCCCATAGTTCTGCATATGCAATGCATCCTGGTAGTAAAAAGATGTACAGGACGTTGAGGGAATATTATTGGTGGCCAGGTATGAAACGAGAAATTGTTGAATATGTAGCAAGATGTTTAATATGTCAGCAAGTTAAACCAGAAAGACAAAGACCTGGTGGACTTTTAAAACCGCTTCCTGTACCTGAGTGGAAATGGGAGCATATTACGATGGACTTCTTATTTGGTCTTCCTAAAACCCCAAATGGATATGATGGAATATGGGTGATAGTAGATAAACTTACTAAAACTGCACGATTCCTACCTGTTAAAGAGACTTTTACCTTGAATAAATTGGCCAAACTATAGAGTAGTAAGTCAGTATGGAGCTCCCGTATCTATTGTTTCTGATAGAGATCCAAGGTTTACATCTAAGTTTTGGCCAAGTCTGCAACAAGCGTTGGGAACTAAACTTAAGTTTAGTATAGCGTTCCATCCTCAAACAGATGGGCAATCAGAAAGAACGATTCAAACTTTAGAGGATATGTTGCGTGCCTGTGCGTTGCAATTTAAAGGAAGCTGGGATACTCAGCTATCTTTAATGAAATTTGCCTATAATAACAGCTACCATTCTAGTATTGGAATGGCACCTTATGAGGCGTTGTATGGCAGGTGATGTAGAACTCCCATATGTTGGGGTGAAGTAGGAGAGCAGAAGTTGATAGGACTAGAATTAGTCCAAACTACATCTGAGAACGTAAAATTCATAAAAGAAAGATTAAAACCTACTCAAGATCGACAGAAGAGTTATGCTGATAAGAGACGCAAAGATTTAGAATTTGAAGTTGGTGACAAAGTTTTCTTGAAACTATCCCCTTGGAAAGGAATATTGAGATTTGGAAGAAAAGGAAAATTGAGCCCAAGATATATTGGACCTTATGAAATTTTGAAACGCATAGGACCTTCAGCCTACCGACTAGCATTACCTATGGAGCTGTCTAAGGTACATGATGTATTTCATGTTTCTTTATTGAGGAAATATATTCCGGACCCCACTCATGTTTTAGAGGCTCAACCTATCCAAGTAAATGAAGATTTATCTTATGAAGAAGAACCTGTGCAAATTCTTGACCGCAAGGAGCAAGTATTGAGAACAAAAACTATACCGCCTGTTAAGGTTCTATGGAGAAATCATCAAATAGAAGAAGCTACATGGGAAAGTGAAGATCAAATGAAAGTTAAGCATCCTCACCTTTTCTCACAGTGACCTTAGTTGAATTTCGAGGACGAAATTTTTAAAAAGGGGGTAAGGAATTGTAAGCACTGACTTGTAAAACCAAGCGTTGGGGAGAGCAATGCGATTGAGGATATGCGTTGCAAGAGGAAAAGTAGCCGAGAAGTAGAGCAAAATTTTGGTTAAGTGTTGGCAAAGACCATGCGTTGGTGAATGTAGTGGGAAATTGAATTATTTGAGAAACCATGTGTTATTAATTGAATCACGAAGGGTGTGAGCTGAAGCAATCGCCGCATCGAAGAATAAGAGATCATTGGCGGGGAAAGAAATATGCTTGAACCATGCGTTGAAGTCACCAAGCGCTGAAGACAGCCATGCGTTGAAGTTACCATGCGTCGAAGATAGCCATGTGCTGAAGTCACATTGCGTCCAAGACAGAACGGTCTTGACGCGATGAAGCTAGTGATGTGAATGAATATGTTGTATGCGTCGGAGGTAGGAGGCGCCGAGAACACCATGCGCTGAGAAGGGTTAGTTGTTGAAGACGCTGGAGGAGAGCATAGACATGAGTGCCTTGCGTCGAAGGAAAGACCAGCGCCAGCCTACGGGTGAGAGGTAAGTCGGCATTATCATCTCGGTACTTGTGAGGGATAAGTCGGCAGTATATATATAGATGAGTTTAATTATTTTTCAGAAATTTCGAGAACTTAAGTCAGTTCCATCTTTCAGAGAAACCACCAGAGAAGGAAGAGGAAGGTGTTCCTATAGTTTTTGGGCGAAATTCTACCTGTTTTGGTGCTGAAATCCAAACTGGAACAGGAGACGATTGCAGACGCACAAACTGAACAGTGGTTGTTGTTTGGAGTAGAACGACTCAAGGAAGCCGAGTTTGGGGCTGAAATTTTGAGGTTAGTAAGTTAACATAATTCCTAACAAGTCTTATGAAGGATGGTTAAGCTGAAATTGAGGTTAATCACATGAATCTTTAGGTAAAAGCAGCAACTACATAAATGCTATGCAATCCGGAGCAATGCGGAGTAATTTTGGCGTAACTGGAGAACGTAAAAGAGTTAAGCCTTGAAATTTTGAGGTAAGCTGTGGAACTTAATTCTTTACAAGTTTGTAGAAGGGAAGAGGTCTTAATATGGGCTGGAAATGCGTTTTTAGCAGTGATTAAGTAGAGACATCAAGCTGTAACAGTCAGCTTTGTTAAGAAGAAGATAAAACTCAAATGTTGGTATAATAGCAAAAGTGAGCTGCAGGCAAAGTGTTCTTCGAATTGAAGTCTAACAGAAGGGCTCAACAGCTAGTAGTAATAGCCTTAGTGTTTAAGGCTTGAGAATGAACTAATGGAAGTTAGACCGCATGATAAACTATAGGCATTGTGCATATGTTGAGTTGTTGTATATATTAAAGTGAACGGAAAAGAAGTATAACAAGAGAAAATATTTGTTTCAAGCCAAGAGGAGATCAAAGGCTTATAATCCATTCAAGGCCTAGAAAGAGTTGTGAGTGACACTTATTTTACTTTTAAACGATTTTGTTGCACATGATAGTTTGATTTTCCAATAAAATGTGATTTTGTGATTAAATGCGTTATGAGGCATACGTTATGTTCTTAAAGCTATTGAAAAGCATGTTTATGAGACGTTATTGATATAATAATTGCCCTGTATTCTTATGAACGATTTGTATACGAACGGTTTGCATGAAATGTTGTTTCTAAAAAGGAAAATGTTTTAGAGGAGGCTCAATGCTAATAAGGCATGTGAGTTTCCCCGGGACCCGGAACTTGGGCAACCTGCCTATCAAATGTTTTCGAGGAGGCTCAATGCTAACAAGGCATGTGAGTTTCCCCGGGACCCAATACTCAAGGACATGAGAAGGTACTTGGGTAACCCGCCATATTCCTATGTGCACATAGAGGTTATATGCTGGTGTGTTGAGTCTTGCTCCGCATCGAGCCTTATATGCTTTCGACATTGGGGTGTTGAGTTTTGCTCCACTTCAACTAAGGGAAATGTACTGCACTTAAACTGTTTTCTTATGATTTGCTGAAAATCATGTATGAGGTGATAAGGGCAATTAAGTTTATTTTAACTAATGTATTTGAAGTGATTACATGTTTTATGTTTAATGTTGAGTATAGTTTTACTACTGATGATTTCCGCACTAAAATGGTTTATTAAAGTTTTCACTCACTGGGCCTTTAGCTCATGTTTTCAATATTTTCTTTCCCCTCCAGGTAGCAAGGACGTTTCTGGTGCTTTGCCTACTCCCACTCGCCCTGCTTAAGCTCCGAGACTCTGAATAATTTGACTTGTTGAGGTGTTAGTTGAATGTTAAACCTCTATTAGGTGGCATGTAGATATGTATGTACAATCACCAGGGGTTGAACTATGGGTTGTGTAAGGACTTGTAAAAAGAATTGAGAAAATTTCGTTTTGACTTGTATATACCTTTCCATATGTGATGTTTAATATGTTTTAGAATGTGGAGATTACATGGTGAACAGTTCAAAATGTGTGTGAAGGGACGAATGGTATGCATCACAAGACGGGTGATGTATACTATCCTCACATCTCCTTTCGGGTTGTGCAGGTAAACTTGGGAGGGGGTGTGATAGTAGAGGTTGATCTTTATTTGCAAAATTGACCATGGTAGAGCTTTGAAAAAAAAAGGGGGATAGTAGGAAAAGTATGAAGGATCACAACCCTAATTAATATTGTTGAATATATTAGTGAATGAGTTTTTTATCTAGGAAATATTGTATTAAACACCTTTTATAGCTTATTTAATTTCCCATATTTTAGTATTTAATTTCCCCTATTTTAGTCTACTTTTTAAGGCCTTAGGCCCATATCTAGCTTAATCTCAATTTTAGTCTAGTTTTTAAGGCCTTAGGCCCATATTTAATTTCCCCTATTTTAGTACTTGATCTCGTGCAAGACTCTTGGATCTTCTCTTCATGGATGCAGAAGCATCTTCTTTAACCAAGGCATTAGAATCTCAATTGGTTGTAGTGGAAATAGCAGTGATCGACATCAAGAATGAGATGGGAGACCTTCGGGCAATGATGACTCAACTGTTGCAGCAAGTGGTCAGTCAAAACCCTGTGGAAAACCAAGCAATTCAAGCCCAAGCTAATCGAAAGAACAAAGAAAGAGTGCAGATGGAAGTAGTTGGCTAAAACAGTGAGCAAATTGAGGAAAAATTCAAGAAAGAATTCAAGAATCCTTCAAGAATCCAATTCGAAACAATGGGTTGATGCAGAATCCTTGGGAAGTCCACAATACACCAGCAAGAAGACAGTTTGGACAACTAAGAACTCAGTCACAAAACATTCTGTGCTGAGGTTTATGATCCAAGATTCGGATTCTTCTGAGGAAGAAGAAAATTTCCAATTTCGAAACCAAGAACAGATGGGATTTCATCATGGCAGGCAACATTATCTCTAAGAATAGCGAGATTGTCCTATGAAGGCTGATCTCCCGAGTTTTGATGGAAGGATGGATGTCAAGGCCTTCTTGGATTGAATCACCAAAGTGGAAAACTTCTTTGAATTTGCAAATACCCTTGAAGATAAGAAAGTTAAGTTGGTAGGATTCAAGTTTCAACAAGGAGCTTCGGCTTGGTGGGAGCAACTAGAGACTAATAAAAGGTATTATGGGAAATCTCCCATCAAATCTTGGCCAAAATTGTTGCGCCTAATGAAAAAGAGATTCATTCCTCTCAATTATCAACAACTCTTGTACAATCAATACCAACTTTGTAGACAAGGTGACCGATCAATTCTTGATTACACAAAGGAGTTCCATGGTCTAAGAGCAAGAAGCAATCTCCCTGAAATCAAATAGCAGCTTGTTTAAAGATTTATCTTAGGACTTTGTGAGGATATTAAAGAGGTTGTTAAGCTACATCCTCTTATTTGGTCGATGCCATTACATTAGCCACTACTATTGAGGAAAATGCTGAAAGCCGACAGCCAAGAACTCATCAAAGAAGACCACCTTGGGATAGACAACAAGCACAACGTCGGCCTCCAATAGAGCAGTCAAGACAGTTCCCCCAAGGTTCCACTTGCAGCCAACAACCCAAAAGGGATGAGTCCAAGGCTCCGGTTAAGTCTCAAGATGGCAACAACAAGAGAAATTCGAATCCCTACAATCGGCCTACCCTTGGGAAATGCTTTCGTTGTGGCCAACAAGGCCATTTATCTCATGAATGCCCCCAACGAAGGACTTTCGTGATTCAAGTAGAAGAGCACAATGAATGAAGAAGTTGATCTCTTCGAGGAAGATGATGATGATCTTACTTTCCTACAACTGGATGAGGGTGACCAACTTTCTTGTGTCCTTCAAAGAGTCCTGCTCACGCCTAAGACCGACAGCCACCTTCAAAGACATGCCTTATTTTGCACTCGGTGTATAATTAATGGGAAGGTTTGCCAAGTGATTATTGACAGTGGCAGCACTGAGAATATTGTGTCTAAGAAGCTGGTAACTTCCTTAAATCTTCAAGTGGAGCCGCATCCAAATCTATATAAGGTAAATTGGATTACAAAAAAGGGAGAAACGACTATCAAAGAAATTTGCACGGTACCCTTGTCCAATGGGAGCATGTATCAAGATCAAATTGTTTGTGATGTACTGAAATGGACGTATGGCATATCCTTTTGGGTTGGTCATGGCAATATGACAACAGAGCTATTTATAATGGGCGAGACAATACATATGAATTCAGCTGGTTTGGAAAAAAGGTGGCCCTCCTTCCTCTCGATAAGCAAATTGCCACAACTAAGGTATCCTCCTCTTCAAAAAACAACTATTCCTCATCTCCTCCAGTAAGGATCTTTTACTCTTCAAAGAAAAATCTCTTGTGGCTTTTATTGTTAAAAATGATCCTCTTCAATCACTAAATGAGGAAATTTTGCACCCAACTATCTCTAATATACTAAAAGAATTTCCTTACCTTTTAAAAGAACCAACCACATTATCTCCCCTAAGAGATATTCAACACCACATAGATTTCATCCCAGGTATCACCTTGCCTAATTTACCACACTATTGCATGAGCCTTAAAGAATATGAAGCACTACACAATAAAATACAAAACCTCTTAGAAAAGGGCACATAAAACCTAGCCTTAGCCCATGTGCTGTCTCAGCTTTACTTGCTTCAAAAAAGGATGGCTCTTGGCGGCTTTGTATTGATAGTAGGGCAATTAATAAGATCACAATCAAATATAGGTTCCCTACCCCTCAATTAACAGATTTATTGGATCAACTAGGAGGGACATCAATCTTTTCTAAGATAGATCTAAAAAGTGGCTACTACCAAATAAGGATAAAACCAAGGGATGAGTGGAAAATGGCTTTTAAAACCAATGACTGACTTTTTGAATGGTTGGTTATGCCTTCTAGCCTTTCTAACGCCCCAAGCACCTTTATGAGACTAATGAATCAAGTTATATAACCTTACTTAAACAAATTTGTAGTTGTATATTTTGATGATATCTTAATCTATAGCTCCAACTAAGAAGCACATTTGACACATCTTCATACCATATTCAAAGTGCTCCAAGAAAATGAGTTATACATTAACTTAAAGAACTGCTCTTTTCTCCAACATCAACTTTATTTTTTAGGATTCCTAATTTGTTCCAAGGGGGTTAGCATAGATCTTAGGAAAATTGAGACCATCAAAGATAGGCCACATGTAAGCCTTGTACTTGTTATTGAGAAAAGGTAAGTAAGAAGAATTATGGGGCAGGAAAGTAAAGGAAATTGGCCAAGTTGTGGGAGAGTGAAAATGGTTAAGTGTTGGCCATGTGATGAGTGACTGTACGTTGAAGGTATGTTTAAGCTTGACAAGAGTTACCGCTGATAAGCATGCGTTGAAGAGGGTAGGTCGGCGGGAGAAGTAGATGTGAAGGGAGAAGGGTGCAATATGCGTTAGTAGAAGTACGTGTTGAATGCTACTATGTGCTAGAAGTTGGCATCGCTATACGTTGAGATGGCCTGTGCTTTGAAGGATGGTATGCGTCGGACATAGAAAAATGGCCGAGAGGGCCATGCGGTAATTGGCTATTCGGCGTTGAGCAACCAGTGGCATAGTAAGTTGAGACTATGCGTTGCCGAAGCCATGCGCGGAAGGTTGCATTGGCAAATTCCAGAAGGAGGATGATGTTAGAGCTGGTAAGTCAGTGATTTATATTGACATATAAAGGAGTGCATCGAATAATTTTTGGATATATTTTCGAACTCAGATCGCCGACGAACAACGAGGAGAGGTAGAAGAAGGTGCTTATATCGAATTTGAGTAGAAATCAGATCAGCTTCATGATGATTTTGAAGCTGGAACCAGAAGCTTGATTGTTACTGATAGATTTGGACATCAATCGATATTTGAAGGAGAGTGAACCGAGGACGTTGAAGCTAGAACTGAAATTTTGAGGTTAGTAAATTGAGTCAATTCTTAACAACTTCCATGAAGGATGTTTAAGCTCAATCCGAGCAAAAATGTGTTAATATCTAGAAAGAAGCCAGTGGAGTTGAACTGCTAAGCAAATCAAGGCAGTCGAAGTTATTTGAGAATAATTCTCAAACAAAGACGAGTCATGGTCTGAAATTTTGAGGTAAGCTAGGAAACTCACTACTTTACAAGATTGTAAAAGAAGGGAAGTTCTGATTTTGGCTGTAATATGGTTTTTAGCAGGATAAAGGAAAAGTTTGAAGGGAAGGAAGGGAAACTGTCATATCAAGTGTCGCTAGACAGGGGTATCGCTAAGGAGCTGGAGAGTGAGCAGCAGAACAGGTGTCGCTGATAAACGCAACGGAGCTCTGCATCTCACAACTCTCGCTGAAGTCTCGCTAGGTATCGCTCCTTAAGATGATATCGCTAGTCTAGTTCACTCCGGTTTCGCTAGTGCAGTACCCAGTAGTGTGAATTTCGCTGGTAGTCTCACTAGTGACATAGAGTATCGCTAGTTATTGATATGCATATTTAATGATTATGAAAAAGGAGTTCAAAGGAAACCTAATATGAGAAATGTGTTTTACAGACCAAGAAGAGCTCGGAAAAGCATACAATCCACTCAGGGCCTAAGACAAATCGTGAGTGGCTCTCTAATTTATTCAAGGATCATCGTTAACAATGTGCAAGTGAAAACAAGTATATTATGTGAATTCCCGTATGTGTGTCATCTAAATGCGAACCACGGCTGAAGGACCATGTGTAAAGGCCTATGGGAGTATAATATATGATACTCAGTGCTGAGGGACCATAAGTGAAGGCACTTGAGAAATTAATTGAGATAGTTTCTAATGCCGAGGGACCTCGTGAGAAGGCATATGGAAACCAGTATATGATGGCTCAGTGCTGAGGGACCATGAGTGAAGGCACTTGAGCAGTGAATTAATAATGAAACTCAGTGTTGAGGGACAATATGAGAAAGCACTTGAGAGTTGAAACGCCGAGGGATTAAATGTGAAGGCGTATGAATATATGAATACTAGTAATTGAATTATGAGGTTAATAGCGTTGAGATCTGCTCCGCTGCTCATTAGATAAATGTTTATGCTATCTTGTTAAATGGCACGAGTGGCCCAGTAATTTGTACTAATAAGCTTTAAAGTAGTTTTATAATCAGCTTTAATTCAAAGATTAAATTGTAATTGATAGTTTAGTCACTCATTGGGCTTTAAGCTCAGGCTTTCTTGTTTATTGTTGTTCGTCTAAGGTAGCGAGCGTGTCCGGGACGCCTAGCCTACAGAAGATCCTCGTCTGGGCTTACTTGGTTTTAGTTCTCTGGGATAGTTGTAAATACTCAGTCTAAGTACATATTTTGTCATATATGATCATGGTGGCATAACGAGTGTGGATTTGTACTGTATGCTGAACAAATACACTTGTATGATATATTATGAGCTGAGAAACCTGATGTAAAACTAATGATTTCCTTATCATGTTTCACTTGTATAAAAGTTTGTACATTTGATCTAGTATTGAATTGTGTTTCAAGATATAAGATGATGTGTATGTGAGTAGGTTGCACCTACTCCTAGGTTAGAAAGGTAAACTGGGAGGGGGTGTGACACCACAACCCAAATCCATAATGGAAATCCAAAACTTCTTAGGATTGGCCACATTCTATAGAAAATTCATAAAAAATTTCAGCACAATTGCTAGTCCCTTAACCACACTCTTAAAAGCCAAAACACTCTTCACTTGGGACCAAGAGCAAATGACTAGTTTTCACAACCTAAAAAGGGCCATAAGTACAACACCAGTCGTTAGCTTTCTAGATTTTGGAAACCTTTCAAATACCTCGGGCATGGGAATAGGAGCTGTCCTCAGTCAAGATAATCACCCCATTGAGTTTTTTAGCGAAAAATTAAGTACCGCTAGGCAAAAATGATCCACTCATGAACAAGAGCTTTACTCCCTAGTTCGAGCTCTTAAACAATGGGAACATTATCTCCTTGGAAAAGAATTTATTTTACTCGATGATTAGAAATCAATAAGCCGCATGCATGCTTGATGGATACAATTCCTTCAAAGGTTCGACTTTGTCATCAAGCATACTCCAGGTAATACCAACAAAGTAGCTAATGCTCTAAGTTGTAAAGGTACTCTCCTAACCCTACTTAAAGGAGAAGCAATAGTCTTTAACTAGATCATCGATTTGTACCCTACGGATCTGAATTTTAAAGAAATGTGGTATGCTTGCTCAAAGCACCTCCCAACTCATGATTCATTTTTTATTGCTTTCTCTTTAAAAATGACACTCTTTGCATACCACACACATCTCTTAGAGAGTCAATTATAAAAGAAGCACATGCAAGGGGTCTAGCGGGACATTTTGGGAGGGACAAAACTTTAGCTCTCCTCTCTTCTAAATTTTATTGCTCATAGCTGAAAAAAGATGTTGCCAACTTTGTCAAGAGATGTTTTGTATGCCAAACCTCCAAAGACTCTAGTTCAAACCAAGGACTTTACTCCCCACTCCCCATACCAAACAACATGGGAAGACCTCTCAATGGATTTCATTCTTGGTTTACCTAAAACCAATGTGGCTATGACTCCGTTTTAGTCGCCATGGATAGATTTAGCAAAATGACACATTATTTAGCTTGCAAAAAGACCAATGATGCTCTAAATATTGCAAATTTATTTTTTAAGGAAATTGTGAGACTTCATGGCATCCGTAAAAGTATAGTCTCCGATAGAGATGTGAAGTTCATGAGTTATTTTTGGAGATCTCTATGGAAAAAGTTCAACATTAATCTTCTTTTTAGTTCCACAAGCCATCCATAAACAAATGGGCAAACTGAGGTCACCAACCCTACTCTCGGCAACCTTTTAAGGTGCTTAAGTGGAGACAAACCCCAACAGTGGGACCTAGCTCTAGCACAAGCTAAATTTGCATTTAACAACATGGTCAACCAGTCAACAGGGAAGTGCCCATTTGAAATTGTTTATACTCACACTCCTAGATTAACATTAGATCTCGCTCACACTCCTAGATTAACATTAGATCTCGCTAACTTATCCGTTTCTATTGATCTTAGTGTTGAAGTTAACATCATAGCAAACGAATCAAACATATGCATGAAGAAGTCTAAGCTCACCTAGAAGCAGCCAACAACTCTTCAAACAACAAGCTGATAGTCATAGAAAAGCTGTAGAATTCACCATTGGCACTTAGTCATGGTTCACCTCAAGAAATCAAAACTTCCTACTGGACTGCATTCCAAACTAACAAGCAAAAAGATCGGCCCCTTCCCCATTTTGACAAATTTTGGACCAAATGCCTTCAAAATCGGTCTACCACCCGACATGAAGATCAACTCCACATTCAACATATCTGACATATACCATTACCAACTGCCGGATCAGTTTGAACTCACATGACCAAACTCTAGAGCCAAGTTTGTTTATTCTTGGGCAGGTGGAGTTGATGTAGGAAATATTGTGTTAAACACCTTTTATAGCTTATTTAATTTTCCCTATTTTAGTATTTAATTTCTCCTTAATTAAAGAACGATGTACAGGATTATAGAAAAAGTAGAAACAGAAAGCTGAAAATTACTTAAAAACTAAAAGACTGATCTGTTAACTTCTATAACATGTAAAACAATTTAAATTCAGACTTCCAAAAAGCATAAACCACCACTATTACCTTTACTATTTACTGTGAAGCAATTATCAAACTTCAGACTTATCATCTATGCATAATGACTTTTAAGGTCCATGAACACCCTCGCATTCCCCATTCCTCGAATATTCCAACATAGTATTTTAACGATAATCCGTGAGGCTGTTAAAAGAAAGAGACACCGATAAAGAAGAATAATAAATACTATCCTCTGCTTTCTCTGTTTTTTACCCAAACCTTTTGTCTATGTCTGCTCCTTATCAAACTCAGCAATTTTTTATTTACCACAATTCATAGCTTCAGATGCAAGAACATTATGACCTCTTTGTCCAATTGTTTTACCTTATAAAACCTCTATTTTTCCTAGTTAGACATTTAAAAGGTATATTGCGGATTTGAATTTTGAATAATAATAATAAGAAACATAAGATAGAATCAGTGAATTGATAGAATGGATATAAATAAATAACAAATTTTGGTTTTTTTTATTTAATTAATTTTCTACATTTAGAAGACCTCTAATCCATAGAGAACCCCAGCATGTTTCTGCACCTCATTCTGTACAAAATAGGTATCTCTCATCTTCTGAAACGCATGCCACGTCAGCAAGCTATCGGACCCGGCCTGATGGCACTTTCCAACCGCCCGGTTCACGTTCAGAATTTTAGCAATCCGGTCCAAACCGCCGTAGAGACTCTCGCAAAACCGCATCAAGTACTTCATATCGTACACGTTATCGCCGAAGAAAACCCTAAGAACGCCGAGGAATTCATCTACCCGATCTGGAAGGCTTCGCTGAGTCAAAATCTTAACCAAATACCCAAAATCGTAGGCGCTGTGAAACGTCACCCAACTCACTGAGTCGTTACAAACAAGTCCTGATGACATCATCAACTCGGCGAAGCGGGACGAGTCGATCCCTTCCACCCGATTCCGGTTGAAGTCGATGCCCTGACGGCGGAGAAGCTCGATGGAGTCCGGAGCGTGGAGGTCACGCGCCACGTCGAAATCCATGAAATTGAACTCCCAGATGAATCGGGTGTCGTCGGTGCCGAGATCCGGCAAGTTTCCGTGGGAATCGGAGAGAGTGATTCCGATCTGGATGAGGTTGAGAGCGTCGACGTTGGATTTGAGGAGTCTGTAGTGATCGGAAGGCTGATTTTGAGAGTTGAAGGGTCTGGTCGGATCGGCGAAAACAATTCCGGGGAATTCCGTGTCCATTGAAACGCAAGGGAATTGATCGATGAGATTGCGAATCAACTGGAATTCGAATTCGAGATTGGAAGCCCAAACTTCACGGATTTTGATGGTTTTATTGACGGTGTTCAGATCGTGGATAACCATGGTAGAATTTTTGTGATGTGATCTAAAAATTTAAATAAAATTAGTAGTGAATTTGATGAGGAATTTGGATGGAAAAGAGAAGGAAGAAAGAAGAGTTTAATATAGGGATGGAAAAGGAAAATAAAGGGAGAGATTCATGGAAAGTGCGAACAGATAAAAAAAGGCGTGTAGTTCAGAGTATTTTGTTCAACGCGTTTTTTGAGTCTTTGACTCGGAGAGTAAGCGAGCCGACTCGGTCCAAATTGGGTTCTGCCTGACGTTTTTTCTTTTGATTGAAAAATTGAAGAATTTTTAAATTTTATAATGGCCTTTGGAGTAGCGGATGGGTATAAATTTTGGTAGTGGCCCTACTTTTCCTGTTTTCCTGCCACTTTCTCTCGTGGAGCGTTTATGCTGTTAAAACTTAACCTCTTACTTTTTTTCCTTTTTCTTTCTTAATTTTCTTTTTAATGAAGCAAATTGTGAACGTGGAGAATTTTGGTGAATCCCATAAGGTTTTTATTTTGGAAAGGTATTATATATATTTTTTGTTGAATTATATATCTGTTCCCACTTTGTATTTCTTTTTTTCTTTTTTTTTTTATCGGAAATTTCATTAGTGGCTTGGAGAGAGTTGAGAGCCGTGGCGGATTATACACTCTAGTGGGGGGTGCCATCTGCGTATTTGTATAGTTCCTCATTTGATACTCAATTGGTGAAGGGAATGAAGGGTTCATTCCTAGCGGAAGCATTGAATCGTCATGATTTTAATTCAAAATTAAGCATAAGATAAAAAAAAATTTAAGCAAATAAATACTTCAAGATAAATGGAGATCGCGTTGACAAGTTTTTATCTTCTTTGTTCGATGAACACTATATACCTCACAAAGGTCTTACTTTTAGTGAACTAAATAGGTAATCCTGATAATATAATTATATTTTAATATATTTTAATATCTTATATTAAAATAAATATATTAAATTATTTTAATTTTATTAAAATATTTTAATTCTCATAATATATAGGAAATTATTATCTGATTTCTAATTTTATTTAATGTATCCTATTACATTAATAATTTTATTTGATTATTAATGTATGAATTCAATAAATATGTTTTCTCCTCATTTAATATATCAAATATATTAAATATTTATTTCAATGTTTCAAGTTTTCTTTTAAGTAATGTTGATATCTAAGTTCATATGGACTAGTAATGGATATGGACCTACTTATTATAAACTCCAATGTTTCAAAATTAATTAATTAATTAGATATTTTTATTAATCAATTTTCATTTATTAATTATAGCTTACTCCACTATAGACTTAAAGTTGACTGACTATAGAACAAGTCGTGCTTCATGGATATAATAATTATAAGCAAATTGACCTTTCACAAGTTATTTGTAATTAGAACTAAGTCAAATATCTATTTTACCTCTATAATTACCTCTTGCACCTTAAGTACTATTGATCCTTGAATGTGCAATATGTTTATGATCCAATCATAAGCCAAGTCTCTCTCAGACTAGCAAGAGGGTGCGACTATGGTTCAAGTTTCACATTCAACACTTAAGGTAATTAAGTCGTTTGTTTTCCCTATATTGAAACCTTGAACTCTATTTTGTGAAATTATATTCTCAAGTCTCTAACATTGTAGACTTATTAAATTGTCTATTAGGGTCATTTTCATACATACAAATAAAAGGACAAACTCTCACAGGTAGAAGTTCATAATTTATTCAAGATTCAAGTTAAGTCGCAGATGATCATCCTATGAAATATTTAATTTTCTCAATTAATTGGTTTATAAAGAGAGATTAAGTATTTTGCAGTCTAGTCTTATAGAAGCTCATTTTACAAGATATCTCTATTCGCATATCTCTATTTGAACAATTCGAATCAAATCGTTTGTAACAAGTATTAAGTGAGTCGTATCTATAGTGTCACCTAGATAAAACACCCAACTGTATCCATATACTATAGATTCTTTAAGTTATTTCTTGAACATGATCTACCTATATGTCAACTAAAGATGTGCACAGGGCAGGGCGGGCATAGTAGGGATCGGGTTACTCGTGGAAATTTTTTTCTTACTTTGTTTCTAATAAAACAATCAATTAACTTAAATAACTACTATTGAAAGGTTCAAAATGAAATAATTAAATTTCTTACTAATTTTTTTATATGATTAATTCGATATGGATAATTTGAATTTAAAGAGAAATTACAACAATTAATTATCTAGTAAATAAAAATAATTTTCTATCAAATTATTCGTATATATAATCTAAATTTAAATATTTAGTTCAAACATATTTATTATCTTTATCATAAATAATAAAATTTGAAATTTAAATATAATATTTGCACAGTAATAGTAATAACATAACAATAATTATTATTATAAACTAAAAAAGATAGTTAAGTTTGGCGGGGACAAGAACCGGGAGGGTGTGGGGTATTCCTATTCCAATTTAGCTTTCATGGATATTTTCCCCCTCCGTTCCCTCTCGCTGCCTAAATAGAAAATTCCCACCCTATTAGAGGGGTGTGGGGTCCCACAGGAAAATGAACATATTTAAATAGTCAATCTCATACTTTGAATTTTTACCGTAATGAATAATACGGTATAATAGCATATAAATATTTAAACAAGCCTGGTTTAGATGGTTCCTCTTTTGAATAACATAGTTTGAGCTCGGCATATTTGTCGCATCATTCGAAGTTTATCTCTCCCTCTTATGGGACAACGACAGACTTTTGGATCTCCTTGGACATGGCCTTTTCTTGAGGTTGACCCATAACAAATTTTGTCTTTTATTTTAAAAATACTCAACCATGTTGTTTAGATCTCAATTTTTATCTAAAATTTTAACGAATATTTATTTCTATGATAGGTGTTTTTATATACTTACGAAAGATTAAGAATAATATTAGAAATTTTGAAAGACTTGAAGAAAGATAATTTTAAAACGAAAGGCAAAATTTAAAGATAGTCTATGTAATTTAACCTATATTTTAAAATTTATATGCGGTGGTAAATCAAAGGACAATAATATTGTAAACTTTGTGTCTAATGTTTGTTGTTGGTGTCAATTTCATTCTTATAATCTCCTAGAAAACAAATTTTAATTAGTCTATGAAATTCGAAAACTAATTTTTAAATATTTAATGAACTACTTTGATTATCAGATATCGTTTTTGTTTTTTTTTTTTTTTTTTTTTTTTTTTTTTTTTTTTTTTTTGTTTTTTTCTATTGGGTATGGTTTAGGTGATATAAGAGATGCATTTATTTAATTTAAAACGTGGTAGAATTTCCTAGTTCGTTTTTGGGCAAATAGTCGACCTAAAGCGAGAGAATTCTTTGAGTGGGGCCCTCTCTTAAGATTGGTCTATGGGATATTAAACTAGTAGTGTGAATATGTCTACTTAGCAGAGATTGGACAAAATTGAAGGTTGTGGACGATTACGGGGTCAACTATTGTTTACCAAATATGAACAACAAACCCTACTTCATTTTTCTTTTATTCAAAAATAGAATTTTTTAAAAAATAATTACAAATACAATAAAATTTTACTAATTTCTATTTGTGATGGACCCAAATAGATATCTATTACTTTGTCAAATAAACATGGATAAATGTCTATCTAAGTCTATAGAAAGTAAAATGTTATATTCGTAAACAATTTGATATTTTTTCTATTTATAATAATTTTCTTTAAGAAATGACAAAATATCACCATGTTTGTAAAATATATAGAATTGTTTGCTTATAGCTAATTAATTTATTTTAGATAAAACTCTAATATATGTATATATCACTTTATTTTCCTTTTATTCATGATTTATATGATAAATTAATCCTTATACTTTTGGATAGGATCTTGGTCTTTAAAATATGAACTAAATATCAAAATGTTTCTCTTATGTCTACTTTAGTTGAATTTTAGATCACATGGTAAGTTGTCAAAATATCTCTATGAAGTTTCAAAAAGATTATTTTTATTTTATAATTTTGACTTCTGATCTAATATTTATTAGATAAATTTGAGGTTCCATCCCAATATTTATTAGTTATTCTAGAAAAAAAAATTTATTGATTTTGACATAGAGTAACTTGTTTATCAAATAATACTAGTATTAGAGCCATGAAATTAAAATGAGTATTAATAAAAAGGGGGAAAAAAGAAGGGCTGAGAATGAAGAACGGCAAATGAAAACTATTCACATGAGATTTTTACAAAAGAAATTTAATTTGTGAAAATGAACTTCATTTTATTGATTCGTAGTATAAGTGTTACAATCTCTAATTTTTATCCTCTGGTTCTTTCCCTCGAATGCGTAAACTTTAATCCTTAAACTTGTTGATCTCCTTGGATGAACTTATTTTGCACTTTGTGCTTAATGATTTTCTTGGACGATCGACGTTTGGATTTTGTTGATCTTCTTGAATGATCAACCTTTGGATTGATCTTTAACTTATTGATCGGTTTGGATTAGCCTCTAGCTTGTTAATCGATTTGGATCGGCCTTTAGCTTGTTGATCGGTTTGGATTGACATTTGACTTATTGATCGAGTTGGATCGGCCTTTGGCTTGTTTGATTGGTTTGGATTGGCCTTTGCTTTGTTGACCTGCTAACTTTGATATGAGGACTGACGAGCTTGTTCACATATCAAGGGAGATCAGTCTTCAATTTGTAGATGGTGAAGAGATGATCAATTTGGTACATAAAATACGCCCAATTTGTTGAAAAACATCATCAGTTTGATGAAGAAAAGACGATCAATTCATTGAAGAAGAGATGTCCAACTTATTGATAAAGAGATGACCAATTTGTTGAATCTTCTAAATTTTGAGATTTTCTGAATTCTCTGGTTTTTGAATCTCTGACTAAATGCTCCAATTGATGGGTGGTTGGGTGGTCTTCTCTATTTTTAGAATTTTGGAAGACGCTATATAGACTTGGGCTTGGTTGACATTGGACCCAATTTTTGGACTTAGACTTAAATTAATCTCCTTTAATAGATTTTTATTTAAGTTTGACCCAATTTATTTTAATAAACCCAAGTGACCTAGCTTCGGGCTCAATTGCCACATGACATAATTTAATTGGACGAGCAATGCCTGATAGATCAATGCTTAGACAAGTGACATTATTGATTTGCCAATTTTCATGTCTTTAATTTTAATTTGAAGACACATGCGAATTTGAAGTTGGTCTCAAATTTATCAATAATTAATTTGAATCAATGATGTGTCAATTTGTGATCGGCCGAAATTTCTCTATTAACAAATTCCCCTTTTTGAAATTTGTACACCTATATGCATGTGTGCATTTCGAAAATAAATTATATCCACATTAATTGTGACATTTCGACATTCTTTTTGGTTGCCAAAGAATTGGCATAGTGAGCCAAAATTTGTACCATAATTTTACCCAAGGTTTTAATTTTTGTATCTTTCAAATGACATATAGATTTGGAGCTAAAACATGTAGGAAGGTTTCATATTTAATTAGGATAAAATCTTACCCCAATTGCTACCTACATTTGGAGTTAGAATATTTTCCTAGTAAGAATGGTAGGAAATCTACCTATTGATTATGACAAAAAAATTTCTCCGATTGATGTGGAATTTGGGGTTGCATTTTTTTAATTTTATTTAGCCATAATGAAAATTGTAAGAGATATTCTCATTTGGTTGGACAAAATTTTACTATGCCAAAATTTCCTTCCCAATTGGTATGTGAATTAGGAGTAAATTTTTTTTTTTTTTTTCTAATAAGAATGGTAGGAAATTGAATTGGGGAAAATTTTTTATTCCAAACTCTTCCTCCCAATTGATATGTGGATTTAGGAGTAAAAATTTTCCAAAGAAGAATGGTAGGAGATTTCCAAATTTCGCCATTTTTTACCAAAATCAAAATTCGCCTTATTTGTTGTGCCTAATTCTTCTCTTTATAAATTGGAGAGGGTTGGAGAGGGTTGCATATGTCAAAACACACATCACTCAAGTAAGAGTCTTAAATAGTTCTCTTTTTCTTTTTATTTTTCTATATAATTTTGTAATTATTATTATTTGTGCTTTCGGGTGTGACAACAATCTCTTTTTGTGCGACTTTCTTGGATCTTTGGTGAGCCAAAAGTAGTATTATCGCAATTTTTCTAATCATAAATATTCCAAACACGGACTTCAAACACAAGCACACCTGCAAACACATGACCATCTATACTTTTAGATTTATGTTTGCTTCACGTGTATTTTTTTTACTACCTTTGTTGCTACAACACACACTTTAAGGGGGCATTTGGGGTATTGGTTTTGATTAGATTATATTGTATTAGGTTTTAAAACCCATGTTTGGGGAATGGGCTTTGGGGTTGGTTTGGATTACAAAACCAACCCCAAATACAACCAATTCTAATCCCTCTCCCACCTCTGCCGATTACACCCCGATTTCCCACCCTTACCCTCGTTTTCTACTACTTCCCCACGCGCATTCTGCCCGAAATCTCCTCCCTCCCTCTCTCTTCTGTCGCCTTCTCTCTGCATTCATTCTTCTCCTTCTCTCTACATTCACTCCTTCTCCTTCTCCTTCTCTCTGATTCCCTTCGACTCCTTGTTCTCCGGTCTCTCTCCATTATTCCTTGTTTTGCCATTACTCCTCTCGTCTGCCGATCTGTCTCCATTATTTTCCTCATTTGCCTATTAGAAACCCTAATCCCACCCAACCCCTTCGATTCCTCATTCTTCGATCTCCCTCAATTACTCCTCTCATCCGCCGATTAGAAACCCTATTCTCACCCAACCCCTTCGATTCCTCGTTCTCCGATCTCTCTCCATTTCTCCTCTTATCTGCCAATTACAAACCCTATTCCCACCCAACCCCTTCGGTTTCGCCGGTTTCCCACGCTCACTCTGCACGATGTCGAAATTTCCTCCCTCTCTCTTTCTTCTTTCGCCTCCTTTCCGCATTCATTCCTCCTCCTTCTCACTATTTCCTTTCGATTCCTCGTTCACTCTTTACTCTAAAGCGTTAACAATGCTTCAAAGCAGACGACATGGGACGTTGAAGCCCTCTCTTGCCGCTCTAACGAAGAGAATTGTGGCTCTTGCTGCCGTTGATTGCTTGGTAGGTGGTCCCCATGCGCCGGTTTTGGGCTTTGGTAGCGGAGGGCTTCTCCCAACTTACACGCCCAGTATGTGGTTTTTTTTTTTTATCTTTCGGTGTTACATGTTCATATTTGTTCAATTCTTTGTTTTTTCCATGTGTTCGACTGATATTTGGTGCAAATCTATTTTCCATTTTTTCTTCTTTCGAGATCTGTTGTTCTATGATATTTTCTTATTGTCCGCTATATTGTTGCATGTTTATCATACTCATTTTCGGTGTTGCATGTTCATATATTAGTTCGTTTTTTTTTTCTGACATTCGGCCGAGACTTGGTGTTGAGCTGTGTTCCATTCTGATTTCATTTTTTCCTTCGGAGATCTGGTGTTGCATATTTTTATCCCCTTCTGATTGTGTTGCATGTTCATAGATCGATTGTTTCAATTGTTTTTGGTCATGTTCGGATGGGTTTGTATTTTGTTACTCTGTTCCTTCCATTTTTTGCCCGATGATGTTAGCGTTTTCAATTTTCATTCAATATGTTTTAGCTGGATAATTCTCTCCCCGATTATCATTTCCAATTCTACAAATTTCATCTTATCTTTTTGAATGAAAATTTGTTTGAAGCATGCTGAATTTTTTCTTCGTTTTTTACCCGTTGATCGGTTCTGTTGATATGTTCTGTTTCTATTTTTGAACAAAAATTGATTGTTTATTATTTTCCTTGAATAACCACACATGCGACCGCCATTTAAAAAAAAAAACATTGCAATTGAGTAGTTGGATAGCTAGTTCCATTCTGACCAATTTAGTTGGATCACAACTATTTTGTTATTATTATATTATTATAATTTGGTTGTTGGTTTATTAAATTTGAGTCACTTTCATTTAAAACTTGCACTGTTCCTCAAATTAATTTGAGTGGTTGGGTTGTTTAACTTCATTAATTCACATGCTTATATATACACCCATTCTCCTCTATTCTTTATCACACACCATTTGAAGAAGAAATTACCTCTCCAAATTGTTATTGTCCATTGAGTCCCCTTGAAGCGTTTTCTATTTTTTTTTCTTTCTCCTTATGTTATGGTGGAAATTTCTTCTCAATTTGTTATACTTCATTGTTCATGTGACGGTGGACTTTTTGTTTGATCTGTGCCTTATCCATTTGCCTCTCCAACCCAATTGACAGTCGAATTCTAACGGGTACGTACATATGCCTCAGTCTTTTTAATATTTTTTTGTTTGCTATTCATAATCTTTACTTAACTAATATAATTCTTTTTTTTTTTTTTTTTGTCAGTGTAGGGTGGAAATTGACAGTTAACCAACCTATTCGTCCGACCATCACTAAATTACACATAACTTATTTGCAATACTCTTTTCTGTTTTTTAAGTACATTATTCGTAGAACTTGATGTTTGACAAATGTATATGGTATTTTGTTTGAAATGCTTTGTGTAATTCATGTGTCTAATTCATTCGGTTGCACCTTTGTTTAAACCATTTTGAAGAATAAAACAGTTTGAAGAATTAATGTTCATTTTCTTATGTATTTCATTATTAATCAATCAATTTGAATTGTACATTTTAGTTTATGACCTATGTTATACAATTTTCTTTTTATTTTATATAAAACACATCTTTCCAAGATTAAGTATGTGTATTCAATATGCACAAAAAAAAAAAAAAAAAAAAA
>QLSR01000166.1:74482-180504 GCA_031780015.1 Citrullus colocynthis | reverse complement strand
AAAAAAAAAAAAAAAAAAAAAAAGTGAAGAATAACAAACAATTTTTCAAAAAAAAAAATGTAAAAAAGGTACCAATTCTAATCTCGAAGATTAATAGGAAAATAAATTTTTACTTTCAATTTATAATGTATAATTTATAATTAAAATCCAAAAGTATGAAAAAAAAATGGTACTTCAACTGAAATAATTTTTCCATGCGCTTTTTATAATCGAAAACATTATATAATTTATAATTAAAATTCAAAAGTTTGCAAAAAAAAAGTGGCAATTCAACTCAAATAATTCTTCAATGCAATTTTAGAATTGAAAACCAAGCTTTTGTACTTTGCAAAAAAAAATTGGTACTTCAACTCAAATTCAATGCGGTTTTATAATAAAAAACCAACGTTTTGTAATCTGCAAAAAATGGTACTTCAACTCAAGTTCAATCTAGTTTTGTAATTAAAAACAAACGTTTTCAACTTTGCAAAAATTTTAGATTGAACTCAAATTCATTGTGGTTTTATAAATAAACACTAATGTTTCTTATTTATAAAAATGTTGGGACTTAAACAATTTTCCATATCCTTTCCTATAAATAGAATGGACCATTTCCTAAATTGCTAAAATCCAACATTTGATATTTCATGAAAATGGGTACAAAAATTGTTTGTAACTAACTACCATTAAGTCCTAGTTTTAGAAGAATTTTATCAAGTAGTTTTGAAAATATAATTTATGAGAAATGGTAGTCAGGTAGCACATTGCCCCATCAACTATGGTTCTATATGATTAAGGGAATTGAAAATCTTTTCACAATTAAACTATATTGAGTTTTCAAATCCGAATTTAAATAACTGTTCTAAACGAGATTATAATTGTTTGTTTGTTTACGGGTTTGTTTGTTTGTTTACGTGTTTGTTTGTTTATGTGTTGGGTTGTTTACTTATCCATTCGTTCATTTGTAATCAATATCTTTCTAAATAATAAATTGGGTGGGGTATAAGAAAAGATTGATTGCATAGGAAGATCGAATAGATAGTAATACTTAAGTATGACCATTATCTTGTCAGTTCCATTGTTAGTTTACTTAATCAATGGATGACATGGACATTCAACCTCACGAGCTAATTGCAATGTTGACTGTTGTATGTGCGGCTACCGTAGCAATGGTAAATACTATCACCACTTTGTTACAATTGGATGACAATCGGGAGCGACTGTCTCCACTTATTAGACATCAGATTCGACAGTTAAATTTCTTTCGTTTGATCTACGAAGATGATCAGACGTGTCGTGAGAACACTCGCATGGATAGGCGAACGTTCACGATTCTGTGTTAGTTACTTAGGACGACGGGTGGGCTAAGGCCCACGAAATATGTAGATGTGGAGGAAATGGTGGCTATCTTCCTACACATAGTCGCACACGATGTAAAAAATCAAGTGATGCGACGCCAATTTGCAAGGTCTGGCGAGACAATTTCCAGGCACTTCAATATTGTGTTGAATGCAATATTGAGACTGTACGACGTTCTATTGCTAAAACCAAAGCCAGTCACTGAGAATTGTACAGATGACAGATGGCGCTGGTTTCAAGTACAACCATTCTGTTGTTTTAATGGTATTGTTTGAGAGTTTTGGAAATTACCTTTAACTTATCATTGAAACAACGTTTCATCACAGAATCGCTTAGGTGCACTTGAAGGAACCCACATAAAGGTAAATGTCAGTGCAGCTGATCGACCACGCTATAGGACTAGAAAGGGCCAGATTGCAACGAATGTTCTTGCTGTATGTAATCAAAGCTGTGAGTTCATATTCATTTTCGCTAGATGGGAAGGATCAGCTGCTGACTCGAGGGTTCTGCAAGATGCAGTGTCCAGACCAACTGGATTGAAAGTCCCAAGGGGTTAGTTTATAGATATTGGTATACCCTTCCATACAAATGAAAAAGTACAACAAGTGATAAGTTGGCCCAATTTTGCAGGATACTACTATCTATGCGACGCCGGTTATCCAAAGGTCGAGTGATTTTTGGCTCCTTATCAGGGACAAAGATACCATTTGACTGAATGGCGTGGAGGGAACCTGCCAACAAGCTCTAGGGACTTTTCAATATGAGACATTCATCTGCCTGGAATGTCGATGGGCAATCCTCCGAGGAAAATCATACTACCCAGTTGATGTGTAGTAGTGCAAGACCATACATGCATGTTATCTCCTGCACAATTTAATAATTCGGAAAATGAGCCCAAATTCCTTACTTGATGAAGGAGAGGGAAGTTAGGGGGGACCAATTCCAACAGACACTGAGAATATTGAATTTGTGGAGATATCCGATATTCACTACATGGAGGGATGATTTCGCAAATCAGATGTGAGCTGAATGAAATGTAAACTAGGGACGCCCTTGGGAAATTCTGTTTAGTCCCTTTTTTTTTTTTTACTTTTTTTAATGTCTACAGTATTTTGTTGGTGCCCGACGTGTATTTTTTGTAATTTTTTGTATAACATATGTGAATATTTCGATGTTATAGTGTGAATGGATTGATTCTTGTTATATACACTTGCAATTGGTAAATTGCCTTGCTCCCCACAATTTTTTTGCAATGTTATAGCCTGAATGTGTTAACAAGTTCAATTTTAGATGGAAACATCCAAATCACGCGCAAGAGCTGCAAAACATATTTGGACAGATGAGAAGGATAGAATCCTCGTGGAGTGTTTGGTCCAATGTGTGCAGTCTGGACACTGACGAGCTAATAACTGGACTTTCCGACCTGGATTCCTATCAAACATACTATGGATGATGCAGCAAAAGATACCGGGGTGTTCCATACAGGTAAGCCCACATTGGAGTCAAGGGTTAGGACTCTGAAGAGATAGTACAACGCGATCGCTGAAATGTTGGGCCCAGGCTGTAGTGGGTTTGGTTGGAATGCGAAGTGCAAATGTATTGACTGTGAGGCGGAGATATTTGACGCGTGGGTCAAGGTAATTTCATAACTTGTTTTATTTATTTCTTCTTCTTTTAAATTTGTCTTGGCCATAACATAACACATTTCACCTTTAACAGAGTCATCCGAGTGCAAAAAAACTGCGCCATAAGTCAGTTCCGTACTATGACGACTTGGCCATTGTATTTGGCAAAGACAGAGCCACAGAGAGTCATGCAACCACCACTGTAGAGGTCGGATCTGAACCTGTTATGGAAGAGGAGAACGAGGACATCCTGAATAACCAGTCCTCAGACTTTGAGAACTTCTATATTCTTGATCCACCTTTTGCTAGCTTGCCCACGTTAGACGATATTCCAACTACCCCCAGCGGTAGAGGTCTGGGAGTAGCTTGCCATCAAGGAGTAGGAGGTCCCAAATTTCCTCGATTGGAGAGTACAACGAGGTGGTTCGTAAGGGATTCCAACTTCTGACGAAGTCCATTGACGGCATTGCACAGTGGCCTGTCATGAATGAGGACCTAGCAAGGCGTCGTTGTCGAGAACTATACGCATAGTTGCAATCCATTCCTGGTCTGTCGGTACAAGATGGCTTGACTGTTGCACGGTCTTTACTCGCAGATCCAATGCTGTTAAGCCACTTTGTGGACTTCCCACTGCAGCGGAAGTACGACTATTGCATGCAAGTCCTCGGGCGACCACAGGATCCAGCACCATGACTCTGCTTTTCTCCCTTCAATTTGCAACCCAAGTTATGTTATGATTAATGTACCTTATCTTTCCATGATGCTGTTTGTAATTTGAATTATGTGTAATTTTTTTCGAACTTTAATTTTCTATCGTAGTCCTTTTATTATATATTAATATTATTTTACTCTTAATTCTAATATAGTGTGATAGTTGATACAGACGTAAAAAGAAAACAGTCAAAATAATACTTCAAGAAAAAGAAGTCAACATTATAATATAGCATGATAGTTTGAAATAATATTTAAAAAGAAAAAAATCAAAATTATAATATAATATGCAGTTTAATTTTGTATAGTATAAACAGATAAAGTTCAAAATATATGATGGTTAAAACAGATGTAGAAAAAAAAAGTGAAAATAATATTTAAAAAAAATAGTCAAAATAATATTTAAAAAGAAAAAAAAATCAGAATTATAATATAGTATGATAGTTTAATTTTCTATGGTATGAATAGATAAAATTCAAAATATATGATGCTTAAAACAAATAAAGAAAAAAAAAACAGTCAAAATAATATTAAAAAAATAAAAACAGTCAAAATAATATTTAAAAAGAAAAAAAATCAAAATTATAATATAGTATGATAGTTTAATTTTCTATAGTATGAACAGATAAATTTCAACTTATATGATGCTTAAAACAGATGTGGAAAAAAAAAACAGCCAAAGTAATATTAAAAAAAAAAAAACAGCCAAACTTAACCCAAACCCAACCCTGCAATGCAAATGTTGTAATCAGATTCCCAGCCAATCCAACCCTACACTCCAAACACCGTCATCATCAGATTCCTATGCATTCTGATTCCAGACAATAAAACCTATCGTAATCAGATTCCCAGTAATCCTGATTACAATCAGGCACCCCAAACGCGTCCTCAGTGCATTGGCTCTTCTAATGAAAAACCTGATTATGGTCCAACTATTAAACAGAAACCCCTCTTGGGCCAGTGAGAGGGTAAGGCCCTTTGTACATGTCCCGGAGACACCACTTAAGGGAACACTTATCTACTTACCCTAAAGTTAGGAAGGAGTGAAATCCATCTTGTATAATTATGTTCCCACCTCGCCACCCGGTTTTGTCCCCAAAATGGTAGGCATATTAAGTCGACAAGCCGGTCACTTTCACCCATACAAATCAAAGGACAATCCCTTGTAAACAAGAGTTTATAATATACTCAGGATTAAGACTATATTGCCTAGGATATTCTATTGAAATAGAAACCTAAATAGTCAACATAGTTACATCTAGTGGTTACTATTTCGAGGTCCAGTCTTATGCAAACTCATTGCATACGATACCTCCACTTGCATGTCACCTACACGAACGCGTTGGATCATTATATTTGTACCTAATACAAAGTGGGTCGTATCTATAGTGTCACTAGGATAAGGTACCCACCTTTATCCCTATACTAGAACCTTTAGGCAGTATCTTGAGCATTGATCCTCATTTGTATTCATATATTGTTCAAGACTCATAAGACAACCTAGGATATTAGTTTATTGGATTTCAGAGTTATTAGGACAAAATAAATACAACTTAATCAATAACACTTTATTAATGCAGTCAATTATTTACATTTACTATCTATGAGTTTTAGGGCATACAATCCAACAAACTCCCACTTGAACTAAAATTCTAGTTAGTAGGATATACACAATGTTAATAACCAAATCAACGTAGATGGTAAAGAAAATACAATAAACTAGGGCATCTATATACCCATTACACATCATCCACTTGCCCTAGATTACACTAGTACGAATCTCGTAGATCTAGATTTTCTGGATGACTCTCGAACACTTCAGTTAATATAGTCTTTGTAAATGGATCAGCGATGTTGTGCTCCAAAACGATTTTTGTGACAATCACATTTCCTCGTTGCACAATTTCTCATATCAGGTGATACTTCCTCTTAATGTACTTTCCTCGTTTGTGGTTGTGAGGCTCTTTAGAGTTGGCCACTACCCCACTATTATCACAGTATAGGGTGATGGCAAGTCCATGTTTGGAACAACTTCCAATTTAGGAACCTCCTAAGCCAAAATGCTTCCTTTGGTGTTTCACAAGCAGCTACATACCCAGCCTCCATGGTGGAGTCTGCTATGCATCCTTGCTTGATGCTACGCCATACTACAGCTCCCCCGTTCAGGGTAAAGATTGATCTTAATGTGGATTTTCTATCCTTGCCAGTTTGAAAATCATAGTTGGTGTATCCCTTAAAGATCAAATCTTAGCTCCATACACTAGCTTATAGTCCTTCGTAACTCTTATTAGAGTTCTACATCAAATATCGAGTCAACATTTTCTCGATCAATTGCTTGAGACAGGGCCAAAGTTTTGTTCTTAATATCCCTAATGATTTGGATTCTAAAAACATACTGCGCCTCTCCCAAATCTTTTATTTGGAATTGGGATGTCAACCATTTTTTAACATCAGTAAGGTATCCTACATCATTCCTAATGAGTAGGATATCGACCACGTAAAGTACTAAGAAAGCTACCTTATCGTTGATGATTTGTTTGTAGACACAAGGTTCATCAATGTTTCGACACCACATTAATCTTATCTCTAAAACGCATGGTAAGTTTGCATTGGCAAAAGATGAACTACATGTCTGCACCTCATCTAGTCTTGATAAATGCTAAAGATTAACCATCTACTCTCTCAAGCTAGACAGTCGTGCTTATTACATTTGTTTGTCAGACAAAGCTATGCAAGCTAATGATATGCATTAATCAGGATGTAACATACTTCATATTGCTTAAGAAAAACTAACTCTAACATCTAACTCATTTAGCATTCAAACAACATGGTGTAAGATATTTAATATGGAAATAGATGGAAGATAATCGTCAATCAAAGTCATATTAAGAAAATAAACCATTCTCTCGAATGTCATTAACAAAAATATAAGTAAAAAAGAGGGAAATGGAGATAAAACAGAAATGGAAAACGTCAAGCCGCCACAGGCAACGTCTTGCTTCAGGGAGGCTTGAGATGGTTGCTATCTGATACATAAACTTCATAGGGTGAAGGTTCTCACTCATTGTGAGACAATTCTGAAAGTTCTCTGAATCCTCCTCTCAGAAAAGCTCAAAATGGAGGCTGGTTATGGTGAAGGAGGATTTGTGCAGGGCTTTCGCCTCTTGAACTCGTTTCTCTCTCTCTTTTTCTCCTCTCCCCTCTCGATTGGAGAAGCTTTGGGCTATTTATAGGCGTTAAAAAGTTGAAACTCATGATGACCTGACACCTCTGCACTAAATTTCTTGCCCCGCTGCATAGTCTTTTCACATTGTCGGCCCATTGGTTCTGCCATGATCTGATAACGTGTTATCCTTTTGCATAATAATATGACAACTTTTGCTCAAGCCTCTGTATCTACTTTCCTCAACGCATGGTCTCAACGCATAGTCTCGACGCATGGGTTTCCATTTGTTCTCGTAGCAGCTTTGTCTCTAGTACTTGGGTTATTTGTGTTTCTTTTCTTTTTAATCCTGCGTTAAGAACAGAAAAACTCATAATTTTTCAGGTATTTTCTTTTGTAAATAGTGCCAACGCATGGTGATACATTTTACATAATTCAACTACCAAAATCATGCGTTTAGCTCTAAAGTTACTTTAATTAATTCAAATAGTGACTATAATAACTTGTATTTCTACAAGTTATCACACCCCAAATTTGAGTTAATGTTTGTCCTCAAACATTTATTTGAAGATTTATTAAATTCTACAGCCCAAGTCTAAGTAAAAGCTCACCCTCTCAACATGCCTTCTATTCCTTGACTATATCAACAATCAGATAACCACACCAAGTTCTTTTTCAATTGATGCTTTGAAAGTACTTCTCATTTTTAGATGCGGCAAGCTTATTTCTAAAAAATGCCCTTACTCATTTCCAGCCAATCTGATGTTCTCATTTTAGTAATGTGCCATGGAGTTCATTCATTCATAAATTTTCTATTTTATTTTTTTATTTTTCTATTTTTTATTTTATTTATTTATTTATTTTTATTTTTATTTTTTTTGAAGTGGACTTGCGTTGATCCGGGCTATCTACCTTCGTTTTGACATACCAACGATGGGGTGCATGGAGGCAGCCAACACCGAGCAAATACCCTTTCACAACTTGGCACTTTGCGTTCCTTTTTGGTTGCATCGACAGCGGTACCGTTTATTTATTTTTCGCTGATCTTGGACTCTCACCTTCGATTATGGGGTGTAACGAGCCATTCTCAACTCAACTCTTAACCGGCTAATTTTGTGCGCTGTCAGCGGAGTTGTTTGTACATAGAAATATATTTATACCATTTTTTTAAATTTTATTTATTTATTTATTTATTATTATTTTTTAATTTTATTTGTGTTTTATGAATTCTGAACGCATGACTCAAACCTTTCTTACCCCCAAATTTGAAGGCAGCAAGGTCCTCATTGTTGAAATCGAGTAATGAGATTGCCTTAGAAAAATTTTGTAAAAGAGGTTTGAGGCAAAGCTTGCAACGCATACTAACTCTTGTAAGTAATCTACCAAGTGTAATATCCTAAGGCTTGTGAGTTAATCTTCTTATTTAAATAAGTTTAATCATTGAGGTGGACGCAGAAACAAAAACAAGGCTGAAAAAATAATAAAGCAAGAAATAATTGAAAGCACAAACTAAAGAGAACAAAAAGATTCATGAATTGAATATGGAATTGATGCAAAAGTACTATGCGTTGTACTAATTACAAGGAAATCAAAGGAATAAACGTAAGAAAAGAAGGAAAAATCCCAAAGAACACCCTCAAATTTAAGTTCTCCCCGGGGCGTTGTCATTGTTGTCCACAGGGGGAGGATTTGGATCGTTGAAATGAAGGGGTTGCTGAAGAGAAGGAGGAATAACTGGCGGTGGGATGCGTTGGATGAACACTTCATAAATGTAATTCATCATAGTGCTGAATTGTTCATCCTGACGCTGAGCTTGGCGTTGAACAAAACTCTGAAGCTTCAATTGTTGCTGCGCCATCTGAGTCACTTGCTGACCCAATTGTGAAACTTGTTAAGCCAACTTTTCTTTCCGCTGGAGACTTTCCATCTCCTTGCGCCAAATTTCATCCATGTATCCCATGACGGGGTGAAGGATCCCATCATCCAAGTACCGTAGCAAATCATCCAGACTCAAATCAACAAACTGCAGCGGACTAGAGGCGTGTCGTAAGTGATATGGTTCTTTTTGATGATGCGTGCTTGTAGTTGCTTTTGCCTACGGTTGAGAAGTTGGGCGGGCAGAAGGTTCAGTAGTTGGTGGAGTTGGAAGATTGGAAGATTGAGGTTCATGGTGAGGCGGTGAGAATTGAAAGAGCATTGACTCCTCAAGATCCAGAGTTAGGGTCGACTCGACGGGTGGTGGGGGTGATGGTGGAGCCTCTTGAAAGGTAGATGATTGAGGTGGGGAGAGGGTTAACTCCAGGTGGGGTGAAGAAGGCGGCGACACTTCCGTCGACTCTTCATTTAAGTCTGGTATAGGAAGTTAGAGAGGCAATGGGAGGCCGCGTTGGGTGGTGGGTACATGAAGTGGCTCTTTTTGGATTTTCGAGGAAGGGGAAGGGGAAATTGGTGGTGAAGATGGCTCCTTAAGGATTGGGTCGATGGGAAGAGTATAAATGGTCAAGGCTTGTGTGTTGGCGTCGAGCTGAACAGCTTCTTCAGCTTCACTAGGTTGTGAACTCGACGCCTTAATCTCAAAATTCTTCTTGACAAGTTTCCTCTTCTTGGGTTGAGGAGGGTGGGGGGATGATGGTTCTTGTGAATTGGTCGGCCTCTTTTTTGAATTGGCCGCCTCAAGCAGATGCGGTGAGTCCTTTAATATCCGACTGAGACTTTAGGCTGAAAGGACTCCATTTACTGCTTTGACTGGTGCATCTTTCATGAATTCTGCGTTGGTGCACAGTCTTGTCACAAGAAAGGGGAAGAATAGCTGACCATTTGGCTTGAAAAACAACCTCCGAATCTGTGGGGCAATGATGTGTCCCACGTCTAGCCGAATTCCTCGCATGATGCAGTAAATGACCACGACACGGTCCCTTGAAATTGAGGTGTCATGCGTTGTGGGGATTAGCGACCGCTTGATGAAGTAAAGCCATAAGTTGGCCTCGGCGATCAAGCAAGTTGGCACCAATGTCTGAATGCCCTTTGGGGAAGTGTTCCACTCTAACCTCGGTTTAGCGATGGTTGTGAGGGCGTCATTCATTTCGGCTTCTGTAGGCGTCAACATTATTCTATTACCCTCTGTTGTCGCGATGTCGGGAAGATCAAACAACCCGTTGATTTCCTGAGGCTCGAAGGAAATCACCTCATCTTCAACTTTGACTATGTGTGCCTTGCTGTGAATGGTTCCTTCGTAAAATGCCTCCACGGCGGTAGGTTGGATGACTTGGGCGCTTTCACAAAATTGCCTCCAACCCATTGCGTCGACTCCTTATATAATGAAGGCGGGCAACTCAATTGGCTCAGGGAAAAATCCCACTTCAGTATAGAGCCCACTGAATTGTTTCTTTCAGCTCTTTGCCACCTTCTTTGTTGGTTCCTCAACCAATTTCTCTTTTCTCTTCTCGTTTCTATTGATGGGACTAGCAGGCGCTCTCCTTGCTCTGCCTGGGTCCACATCCCTTATAACCACTGCAGGTGCCTTAGCCACCTCAGTTTTCCTCTTTTCTCCGGTAGCTTCTCCTTGGTTATTGCTACCTCTTTTTCTTCCTTCACCTCCCTTATTTTTCTCACGTTTTATTTGATGCGTTCAGCTTTGGGTAGCTTCTCCAATCAGTCACTTCCAACTCAACTTCTAATTTCGTTGCGATCTCGGCTAAGCGATGGAGAAACTCGATTTTTCTGGCGGCCTCCTTGAGAGCTTGTTCGCCAATTGCAATTTCCTCTTTTCATCTCTTCTTTGTAGCGAGAAACGACTCCATCCTTTCTTTCATTTTTTTGATGTCGTCTTTCAGCTTCTTGGACTTCTCTGCCGCCCTCGCTGCTAACCGTTCAACAGATGATACAGCGAAAGATGATGCGATAGCCTCGGATGTCCCCGCATCCTTTACTTTTTCATTTTTCCTTCTTAGCGGATGTATATCTTCCTCGGCTTCTTCTTCCCTGGCCCTTATTGGCTTGATTTTTCTTTTCGTGGCTGACTTCTTCTTTTCCACCGTCGCTATTACCTTTCCAATAGGTCTTTCATCGCAGGGACTGACCCACGCGACTCATTTTTCATTCTCTGGTTGACCAACCAGTCCAACCAGGCATCGTCTTCTTCATTAATGGTGTCTAGAATATTTTCGAAGACGGTGAACTCGTCATTCCTTCCCACCTCTTGAGCTTCAGACAGGTCCCTGGAGATTGGCAGAGATGGGGCTGATGTCGCCTCCAACTCAGGACTATTGGGGCGAACAATGGCGAGGGGTTCAGGTGTGGTAGGAGTATTGGACAGATTCCGACTACCATGCCTTAAGGATGAGGCCATAGGTTTAGGGCTTTCGGAGGAGGTGTGTTGCTGGGAAGCCGTGGGAAAGGTAGAGGTAAAAAGAGAGAAAAATGGGTGAGAATCGGGAGAACGTTTCGAATAAGCCAGAAATCGAGCCGGTTATCGAAAAATTCGGAGAGAAAGGAAGCGTAACTCGAAAAAGGGTTGAGTTTATAAAGATTTCTTAAGATTTAAGAAAGGTTTTAGCTGAACGCGTGGGTTATCGGCTCGATGCGTGACATCATAACCGCATTAAATGGTCTGACACCCGTCGACGTCAGCCGTCGGACGCAGTCAGCTTTTCAAATTCTTGATCTGATAGCAATGTGACAGAATCGCTTCAGATTTCCCTCTAGGCGTCGAGCTAATCATGTCGCATCGTTTTGATGTCGATGCCTTGGAATTGAATTTGAGTTCAATTTTCACTCATTATACAATGATAGATAGCATCTAAACAAAATTTTTCAAAGTAGAAAAAAAATAAAAAAAATTAATTAAAATTAAACAAAATAAAAATCAAATCAAATTAAATAATGTAGGAAGAAAGAAAAAAAAATTAAGACAAAAGCAATTAAGGTACAAAAGTTAGGATGCGTCCCTGGGATATATGTGCTTATTGTCAACGCAGGAGGCGTCCATCTTTTCCTCATTCTATCTTTTCTAGGTCAACGGCTATTTTGTCTCGTTCAAGGTAGTCTCCATAATATGGCTTCACGCGTTGACCATTAACTTTGAATGCGTTGGTGCCGTCTTTATTCATCAGCTCTACAGCACCATGAGGAAAGATTTCCTTGATCACGAAAGGACCAGACCATCTTGTTCTTAATTTTCCTAGAAATAAACGCAGTCTTGAGTTAAAAAGGAGGACCTTTTGACCTACATGCAAAGATTTCTTACTGATGCGTTAATCGTGCCAACGCTTTGTTCGCTATTTGTATATCTTTGCGTCCTCATAGGTTTGCAATCTCGATTCCTCTAATTCATTCTATTGAAGCTGACGCGCTTCTCCAGCTGCTTTCAGGTCCATATTCAATCTCTTGGCCTATCAATGCTTTGTGTTCTAGCTCCAACGGCAAATGGCATGCCTTTCCAAAGACCAGCGTGTACGGTGACATTCCGAGAGGCGTCTTGAATGCTGTCCGATATGCCCATAATGCCTCGTCCAATTTGGACGCCCAATCCCTTCGAGAGGAGTTAACCAATTTTTCCAAAATAGTTTTCAACTCTCTATTGGAAACTTCTGCCTGGCCATTTGTCTACAGGTGTTATGCAGTTGCCACCCTATGATGTACATTGTATTTGATTAGTAACTTGGAAATGATTGTATTAATGAAATGTGTACTTTCATCATTAATCAGGGCTCTCAGTGTTCCAAATCTCGTGAATATATTCTTCTGAAGAAAATTTGAAACTGTCGCCGCATCATTCTTAGCGCAAGAGATTACTTCGACCCATTTTGATACATAATTCACAACTACCAGTATATAGTTGTGGCCGTTTGATGGCAGAAATGGGCCCATAAAATTAATACCCCAAACATCGAAGAGCTCAACTTCTAAGATAGAGGTAAGTGACATTGCGTTTCGACTTGAGATATTTCCAGTGCGTTGACATCTGTCGCACCTGATTGCATAGTCTGTGGCGTCTCTGAAAAGAGTTGGCCAGAAATATCTACTTTGTAAGATCTTAGCTACAGTTCGATGTCCTCCAAAATGTCCTCCATAGGGGGAGTCATGACATTGAGATAGGATGCGTTGATATGAAGTCTCTGGGACGCAGAGTCTGAAGATTTGATCTGGCCCCTTTTTGTAAAGTTGGGGCTCGTCCCAATAATAGAACTTCGCATCATGCATCAACTTTTTCTTCTGCTATGCGTTGAAATCTTCGGGAAATTGCTTGCACACCAAGAAGTTGACAATATCTGCATACTATGGTGCGGATTCTGTGACTTTTAATATAGCTTCATCTGGAAAGCTTGCGTTAACGTCCAGCTGTTTTCGATCGTGTTCCATGTTCTCAAGTCTGGAAAGATGATCGCCACGTTGTTCTCTATACCTTTGCGTCAACTATTTCTGAGTCGAACTCTTGAAGAAGCAGAACCCATCGGATGAGCCTCGACTTGACATCTTTTTTAGTCATCAAGTATCGGATAGCTGAGTGGTCAGTGTGGATGATGACTTTTGACCCTAGAAGGTATGCTCTAAATTTTTCAACAGCGAACACTATTGCTAGCAATTCTTTCTCTGTAGTGGTGTAATTCGCTTGGGCTGCGTTGAAAGTTTTTCTGGCGTAGGCTATAGGATGCAACATTCTGTCTCTGCGTTGATCCAACACAGCTCCCATCGCATTGTTGCTAGCATCACACATTAGTTTGAATGGCTGCGACCAGTCTGGGGCAATTAAAATTGGTGCTGACACTAGTCTTGATTTCAGAGTCTTAAACGCCTTGGGGCATTCTTCATCAAACGTGTAGGGTCGATTCTGCTCTAGCAATGAGCTTAAGGGGTGTGCAATTTTTGAAAAGTCCTTGACGAACTTTCTATAAAAGCCTGCATGTCCCAAGAAGCTGCAAAGTGTCTTTATATTTGTGGGAGGCGGGAGCTTCTCCACGGCTTCAATTTTGGCCTGATCGACTTCAAGGTACTTCTTGGATATTTTGTGACTGAGGACAATTCCTTCATTCACCATGAAGTTACATTTTTTCCAATTGAGCACTAAGTTGGTGTCATCGCATCTTTTCAATACTTTCTCTAAATTGGCTAAACATGCTTCAAACGAATTTCCAAAGACTGAAAAATCGTCCATGAATATCTCCACAGATTCTTCTAAAAATTCAGAAAAGATTGCCATCGTACACCGCTGAAAGGTGCCTGGGGCATTGCATAGTCCAAACGGCATGCGTCGAAATGCGAATGTACCATAAGGACATGTAAATGTTGTCTTTTCCTGGTTTTCTGAAGCAATCATGATCTGGTTGTAGCCTGAATAGCCATCCAAGAAACAGAAGAACTCATTTCCTGCAAGTCTATCTAACATTTGGTCAATAAAAGGTAGTGGGAAATGATCTTTCTTCGTCGCCGCGTTGAGTTTCCTGTAGTCCATGCAGATTCTCCACCCCGTGACAGTACAGGTGGGGATCAATTCGTTATTCTTGTTTGGGACTACAGTCATACCTCCTTTCTTGGGAACGCATTGCACAGGACTTACCCATTTACTATCAGAGATGGGAAAGATAACACCTGTATCCAACCATTTAAGCACTTCTTTCTTGACAACTTCTTTCATTGCTGGGTTTAGCCGCCTTTGGGGCTCGATGGATCCATCTTTTCCTTCTTCTAGACGAATTTTATGCATGCAGTATGTGAGGCTTATCCCCTTGATATCAGCCAACGTCCATCCAACAGCTCGGATGTGCTTTTTAAGAATGATTAGCAAAGTTGATTCTGATTAGGGGATAAAGCAGCTAAGATAATAACTGGAAGAGAGTTACCTTCTCCTAAGTAAGCATACTTCAGGTGGTTTGGCAACACTTTTAACTCCAGTTCTGGCACTTCTTCCAGAGATGGTTTTGTTCGTTGGTTGGTCTGATTCGGTGTCAAGAATTCAAAAGCAGAATGGACCATAGCACAGTATTGTTCAGGCTGCTGTGCGTCCAGATTTGCAATCTTTTCATCATTTTCTTCTTCAAGCAACATTCTATGGAACTCATCCTCTGCGTCGAGGTTTTGGCAGGTCTCCTGTTCTCCTGGATACTCTAACACCTTAAAGACGTTGAAAATCACTTCCTAATCATTAACTCTCATAATGATCTCCCCCTTGTGGACGTCGATGAGTGTACGACCCGTCGACAGAAACGGGCGTCCAAGTATGATAGGGACGTCCTCGTCTACTTCATAATCCAGGATAATGAAGTCTGCAGGGAGAATGAACTTGTCTACCTTTACCAACACATCCTCGATCCTTCCTTCAGGATGCACAACGGATCGATTCGCCAATTGTAGGGTAACTGTTGTTGGCTGCGATGCGATCCCCAATTTGTTGAATACTGACAGGGGCATGAGATTAATGCTAGCCCCTAGATCACACAACGCTTTTCTTATGTAAACCCCTCTGATAGAACAAGGAATGGTGAAGCTCCCTGGATCTTTCATCTTTGTGGGGACGTGTTCACAAACCATGTCACTACACTCTTGCGTTAGAGCTATGGTCTCATATTCACCAATTCCTCTCTTTTTATACAGTATGTCCTTGAGGAATTTAACATAAGTGGACATTTCTTCCAACGCTTCCACCAGCGGGATGTTGATGTGCAGCTGTTTAAGTACATCCAGGAAGTGTTTGAACTGCCTCTCATTATTTTTCTTCCTTATTAACTGCTGTGGATAAGGAGGCGTTTGCAGCTCGACTGACACGCTTGTTGATGCATCTTTCCCTAATAAACTTATTTGCATGTCAGCTTGTTTTTGTTGTGTTGAATGGTCAGATTCAATGGTGGGATTGGAAAGATGAATTGTTGGTTGAGAGTTCTCTGGTTGGTTTAAGTGATTCTCAATCTCCTTAGCTAGAGTTTTCTTCCCTAGGCAAGGAAGTTTATTCATGGCTCTTCGCAGTGTCACAACTTGACACTGTTCTTTTCCTGAACTACCCGTACCGCATGGGGCTTCGGTGTTGCTCGGAAGAGATCCTTCTGCCGCGTCTTAAGCTCCCCAACGATCTAGCCAATCTGAAGCTCTAAATTCCTGATGGACGACGCTTGAGTTTGCATCAAGGCTTCGTTCTTCTACATGTATTCCTTCAGAAGAGCTTCCATGGATGATGATGGACTAGGCGTTGATTGATGTGGATTTTGCCTCTAATGTCCATGGAAGAATCCAGATGATCCACCCCTTTCGTGCGTGGGTGCACCTTGCTGCTCAGGTTGGCGATTACCACCTCATGAGAAATTCGGATGATTCCTCCAGCCAGGGTTGTAAGTATTGGAATACGGGTTGTTCCGTATGAAGCATACAGATTGAGGGTTCTGTGGACATGCCTTATACGTATGTAGCTCCCCGCATCCAACGCATCCTCCGGCGTTCAGTTGATTCACTGCGTTAACTTGGCCGCCGCCTCCTGTATTTAACTGATTCAAGGCCATAGTCTGCAACAGGTTAGTCATGGCGATGACTTGAGCTTGTAATGCAACAACACTATCATGCTCTTATGCTCTTGACGCATTGTTTTGCCTGTGGCCAGATCGGCTATATCCATGGTCCTCCCAATCCTCATGGTTTCTTGATATTCTATCGAGAATGTCCTTGGCCTTGGTATAAGTTTTATTAAGTAGTCCTCCCGCTGCGGCAACATTTGTAGTGGTCTGAGATGCCTCGGTCAAGCCATTATAGAATATCTCCATTTGAACACAGTCAGGGAAACCATTATGCGGACAGTTTCTCACCAATCTCTTAAATCTTGCCCAAGCATCGCTCAAGGTTTCTCTGTCTTTTTGTTGAAAGTTGGCGATATCTCTTCTTCTTCGAGCATTCTCCGTCAGTGGGAAGAACTTTTTCATAAACTTCTCTATCATTTGGTTCCAAGTAGTGATCTCACCTGGTTCCAAAGAATATGCCCACTGCCTCGCCTCATCTCTAAGGGAGAATGGGAATAGCGTCAACCGGATATCATCTGCACTTATGTTTGGATGACGAAGGTATTACAGATTTCGATGAAGCTTTTTAGGTGAGCATGAGGGTCTTCACCGGGTGATCCCCCAAACTGACTAGCGGTTTGTAGCATTTGAAGCATGACTGGCTTCATTTTAAATCTCGAACCTTGAGACGCGGGTCGCATAATTCCAGGTGAAAAATTATATAAGATTGGCGACGCGTAATCCCTGATCGGACGATTCCGATCATGTGCCAATAAAATAGGATGAGTTTGTTGATCAATCTGCAACTGAGCTTGAAGCTGCGCTTTAGCTAACGCATGGTTCATTGCTTCGTTATGTCTGTCATTAGCCCTATTATTAGCTCTCAAAGGTTGATTGGCGTTGTTTGTTTGATTTTCCATTTTCTTCTCTCTGTAAAGTTGTCGCTGCCTTTGAAATGTCTTATTTCTTTTCCGAAGGTTCTCTCGATCTCAGGGTCAGAAATGAACGCAGGATGTTTCTTTTTTCATAAACTGTCAGGTACGTCTTCGGCTAAACGCTTTGTATGACCCAAGATTGAGATTTTCTACATAGATCAAGAAAATATTTCAAAACTTGATTTATTAATTCAAATCTCCGACAACGGCGCCAAAAACTTGTTGTTGGATTTCTATTTTTGATTTAGATGGAGTTTCTTAGCTTGTTGCACAAAAATAGATATGATAATTTCCGTACAAAGATGCGTTAAGAATTATTCAAGTATGATCATGATTAAGCAAGTTTTCCTATAAAAGCCCAAGTATAAGCTCTTATAGGTTACCTGGTGAGTCCACGGTCGAACGTAGGGATTTGTAATAACTAGGCGTTGAGAATAGATGCATGACTATGCGGTGAACTATACATGTAATATGTGCATGAGTTGGTTGTTTGTATTTAAAACTATACATAAAGAATGAATAAAATTTCCTACAACTAACAATGAGGTGCACGCGGCGATGGTTAGTCAAATGTCGTTTAGTGTCAGATAGCATGCGTTGAGAATGAATGGAACCATGCGATAAAAGTAGAGTTAACGTAGGAGCTAGTTATTACTTAAGCCTATCTAAGTATAAGTACATACCTACAAACTGAGTTTGTGAATCCATCTCTTGATGTTTCGACGCCACATTAATCTTATCTCTAAGACACATGGTAAGTTTGCATTGGCAAAAGATGAACTACATCTCTGCACCTCATCTAGTCTTGATAAATGCTAAAGATTAACCATCTACTCTCTCAAGCTAGACAATCGTGCTTACTACATTTGTTTGTTAGACAAAGCTATGCAAGCTAATATTATGCATTAATCAGGATGTAACATACTTCATATTGCTTAAGAAAAACTAACTCTAACATCTAACTCATTTAGCATTCAAACAACGTGGTGTAAGATATTTAATATGGAAATAGATGGAAGATAATCGTCAATCAAACTCATATTTAAGAAAATAATCATTCTCTCGAATGTCATAAGTAAGAAGTATTTCTACAAGTTATCAATATGCAAATATACATTCGACCAATCTAAATAGACAAATGTAGACAAATAATTTCAAGAACAAGAATTACAATCAACAACAACTTTACTGCAAAATAATATTCAGATTACTGTTTACAAACTACATTAAATTAATAATTTTCCACTCATCCTTACAATTTTCCTGGTGAATCTCTATTCATCCGATTGATATTAAATCATATTTAAATATCTCAAACTCTCCAATTTCATCTAATTCATAATTAAACAAATAAACTGTAAAATTTGCTTTATAAACAAATTTGAACAACTTCAAATTCTTTTATCACACTATTTTAAGGAATAGTCTATGAGCTAATAAGGGGACCTAATGAACCTACAGATCATGAGCTCCAATGATCCAAAATTAACCGGCTAAACTTTTTAACCAAGTTAGTTAACATTCATTAACTACCAGGACACTCCACTATAACCAGTAGTTGCACTCTTCTCACTATAGCTATATTTCTGTCCACTTGATATAACCATGATTAGTAAGTCGATCCTTTACAAATTGTTTGTAATTAAAGTTGGGTCAATTACCTCTTGTAATTACCCCTTGTTCATTAGAGGATCAGTGGGACTTAAGGAAATGAGAGGGTGAGGCCCCTTGTTCAAGACCCTGATTCAGTCGTGCTCATGTCTTTGTAAATTTTAAGGTTTTAGATCAAAGTCTTATCTAAAATTTCTTTCTTTGAGGTCTTCAAATTTGGCTTTCTTCAGTATCAAATTTTTGTGCTTTGAAAATCAATCAGGAGAACAAAAATTGTCATTCCTAAGAGCACTTGTTGTTAAGTTTTTCTTTCATTCTCCAAAGCATGTTAGATCTGAAATTTCACAATTTAATCTCATTTTGTGGTCATTAATTTTAACATATGGTGTTCTAGGTTACACTTTGAAATTTTGCAAAAGTTTTTTTTCTTTTTTCATTAAATATGGCAGTTACAACATGTATGCACATTGAATTTTCTAGCCATTAGTTAAGAATGTTACTCCAGAGTTTCAAATTCCATCCTATAGATTAACACCTGAGAGTGTAAATGTCTGCACCAATACTTCAATTTTCCTTCCAAGCAATATTTTTAGATTTAAGGACAAATCTTCTTGAAGAATGGGAGAATGATACGAATGGAGGAACCTCAATCATGCAATATGAACATCAAGAATGAGTCGTACATGTTGTCCCAGTTTACACTAACCAAAGAAGAAGAATTATGTGAAGTTAAGTGAAATTTATAAGGCATCAAGCTTCATTTAATGAACAAATACTTCAAACTACTTCAAGCTACTTCAAATGGGATGTCATTTACTCTTAGATGGTTACAATTGGATGAAATATGGATGAAGAAAAGATAATCTCGGATTTATTGTATTTATTAAATGTATTCTTCAGTTTTGAGTCATTTTATGTACTTTTATGTTAATTAGATCATGGCTTATAATGGTCATTAATTATGAGTGTTACAACTCTTTGAATGCCTCATAGAATGTCTAAGGTTAGATTTTGAGGACTATATAATGCCATGTAATTGTTCAGAAAGGAAGAGACTTGGAAAATGTAGTAAAAAGAGCCTTGAGCTTTCTTTTAGCCTTGTGCTATGTTTCTTTTGCAATTCTATGGTGTTTAGGTTGCATGTCCAGAATCATTCAAGCTTGACTTGATCAATCATGCTTGTAGAGTGGTTCAAAGATCAAGGGTCGATGGGAGTCACAAGCTTTATTCGATCTGTGGTTTTGCTGATTGTCTAAGTAATCGATCATCTAGTCATTCTTAGGGGCTAAGATCATCTTGGTCTAGGGTGTTTAAGTTTAAGATCTTGTTCGTCAAAAAGGTTGTTAGATCCAAAGCCTCAATTATTACTTATCCATATTGAGTTGGTGAACTCAGGCCACTCTCACCCATGCAGATTAAAGGATAATCTCAAACAAACAGAAGTTCATAGTTAGCTTAGGATTAAGATCACTACCTAGGTCATCAGGTTGAAATAGTCAGTTTTAACAATAAATAGTGTTATAGAGTAAAAGTGATTATTTCATGGTCTAGTCTATGCAAACTTATTGCATAGAATGTCCCCACTCACATATCTCTACATGAACGATATAGGATCACATCGTTTGTATCGAATACAAAATGGGTTGCATCCAAAGTGTCTCCAAGATGAGGTACCTAGCCTCATCCATATACTATAGATAGTTTTGACCATTACTTAATCTTGATCCACTTTTATGTCTACACATAAAGTCTAAGTATTCATAATATAGCCGATGGTTCTTAGTTTATTGGATTTAGAGAAGTGATATAAGCCAATCATATGTTAAATAACATCTTTATTTAATAAATCTTAATAACAACTTTATTGAGAACAAGTTCAATTTTTATAAACCAAGAGTTTTAGGACATAAAACTCAACAATCCTCTAAAACAAAATCTATACCTTAATCTTCTGCTTCTAGGAAGATTCAAAAGAAGAAGGGAGATAAGGGGAAGGCTTCCGCCGCTTCTTACAAGGGAAAGACCAATATGGCTGATAAGGACAAGTGTTTCCACTGCAATGTGAATGGTCACTGGAAGAGGAACTGCCCTAAGTACCTCGCTGAGAAGAAAAAGGAAAAAAGGAAGGTAAATTCAATTTACTTGTTTTAGAAACATGCCTTGTTGAGCATGATGAGTTTGCCTGAATACTTGATTCGGGAGCAATTAATCATGTTTGCTTTTCTTTACAGGGAAATAATTCCTTTCAGCAGCTGAAAGATGGTGAGATAATGCTCAAGGTCGGAAAGGGAGACATCATTTTAGCTAGTGCAATGGGGGCTGCAAAGTTATTTTTTGGAAATAGATTTTTACTTTTAGAAAGTTTGTACATTGTTCCTAAAATTAAAAGGAACTTAATATCTATTTCATGTTTGATTGAACAACTGTATACTGTTTCATTTAATTTAAATGAAGCATTCATTTATAAAAATGGTGTACTTATTTTTTCAGCCAAATTAGAAAATAACTTGTATGTCTTTAGACCAACCGAATCCAAAGCACTTTTAAATCACAAATTATTTAAAATGGTTGAAACTTAGAATAAAAGGCAACACATTCCTCCTAAGAGTAACAATATATATCTTTAGCACTTAAGACTTGGTCACACAAATGTCGATAGGATAGGTCGTTTGGTAAAGAATCATTTGGTAAAGAATGGACTTCTAAGTGAGTTAGAAGATGATATTCGCTGCCTTCTTGTGAATCATGTCTTGAGGGAAAAATGACCAAGAGACCTTTTAGTGGAAAAGGTCATAGGGCCAAAGCTTAGAGTTAATACATTCGGATCTATGTGCTCCAATGAATGTAAAAGCTCGAGGAGGGTATGAGTACTTCATCTCTTTTATAGATGATTATTCAAGATATGGCTACTTATACCTAATTGGGCATAAGTTTGAAGCCCTTGAAAAGTTCAAGGAGTATAAGGTTGAAGTTGAGAACCAATTAGGTAAAACAATTAGAATACTTTGATATGATCTAGGTGGAGAGTACATGGACTATACATTCAAAGACTATATGATAGAACATGGAATCCAATCCCAACTCTTAACTCCTGGTTCACCTCAGCAAAACAATGTATCAGAAAGGAGAAATAGAACCTTGTTAAACTTGGTTCACCTAATGATGAGCTATACTTAGTTGCCTAGCTCGTTTTAGGGGTATGTAATAGAAACTGCAGTTCACATCCTAAACAATATTCCCTCGAAGAATGTTTCTGAAACACCTTTCGAGTTAGGGAGGGGGCAAAAACCTAGTTTGTGTTACTTCTGTATCTAGGGTTGTCACACATGTGCTAATGACAAATCTAAGAAACTGGAACCTTGTTCAAAGCTATGCCAATTTGTTTGGTTACTCAAAAGAAACAAAAGGTGGTCTTTTCTACGACTCACAAGAAAATAGAGTGTTTGTATCAACAAATGCTACTTTCTTGAAGGAAGACCACATGAGAGATCATAAACCACGTAGTAAGTTAGTATTCGGAGAAGCTATTGAAAAGTCAACAAGGGTTGTTGATAAAGCTGGTCCGTCAACAAAAGTTGATGAAGGAGTCAGTCATTCAGGTCCGTCTCGTTCTTCTCAATTGTTGAGAATGCCTCTACGCAGTGGGAGGGTTGTATCATGACCCAACCACTACTTGGATTTAACTGAAACTCAAGTCGTCATACCTGATGATGGCATTGAGGATCCATTGTCTTATCGATAGGAGATAAATGACATAGATAAGGACCAATGGGTCAAAGCCATGGACCTTGAACTAGAGTCTATGTACTTCAATTTAGTATGAGAATCTAGATCTACCTAAACGGGTAAAGCCCATAGGATGCAATTGATCTATAAGAGAAAGAGGGATGCAGTTGGGAAGGTACAGACCTTCAAAGCTATCTCGTAGAAAAGGGTATACTCAGAGAGAAAGGGTTGACTATGAGGAAACTTTTTCTCCTATTGTTATACTAAAGAATTATCTTGTCCACAGCTACATATTATAACTATGAAATATGGCAAATGGACATCAAGACTGCCTTTCTGAATGATAATCTTGAGGAGAATATCTTTATGTTTAGCCCGATCGGTTTATATCCCAGGTCAGCAGCAAAAATTTTGTTGGGTTTTATGCCTTAAAACTCGTAAATAGTAAATGTAACATTTGACCGAATATTAATAAAATGTTATTTTTTTTTCTCCCAATAAAATGTTAGTTTATATTATGTTTATCTTGCCTAAATAATCCTAATCCAATAAACTAACATCCAAGGTCGTTGAATGAGTCTTGAACAGCATGTGGAGACATATGGGGATCAGTGTTCAAGATACAGCCTAAAGGGTCTATAGTATAGGGATAAGGTTGGGTACCTTATCCTGGTGACACTATGGATATGACCCACTTTGTATTTGATACAAATGCAATGATCCAACGCGTTCGTGTAGGGGACATTCGAGTGAAGGTATCCTATGCGATGAGTTTGCATAAGGTCGGACCATGAAATAGTAACCGCTAGCTGTAACACTGTTGACTAGTTAGATTTCTATTTCACTAGGATGACCTAGGCAACTTAGTCTCAATCCTGAGTGGGTTATGTGTTGGGTTGTATGTCCTAAAACTCGTAGTTTTTTTGTAAAATAAATGAATTTTAGTACATATGAAGTTATTCAAGTGAATTAATTGTTTATTAACTCTAAATCCAATTAAACTACAAACTCTTAGCTATTATCACAAGTACTTGGACTTTATGTGGAGACATAAACAGGATCAAGTTTGAGTAAGTAGCCTAAATAGTCTACAGTATATGGATCAGGTTGGGTACCTCTTCCTGGAGACACTATTGAATACGACATGCTTTATGATTGTTACAAATGTTGTAAGGTGTCATAAATGAAGTGATCCTGATTTTTCATGTAGAGACATGTGAGCGGGGGTATTCTACATAATAAGATTATGTAAGACTGACCCTGAAATAATCATTGTTATGTATTAACACCGTTTACGATTAACACTGATTAACTTCACTTACTGATGACCTAGATAACTTGATCTGAATCTTGAGCCATCTATGAACTCCTGTTTATTCAGAATTATCCCTTGATCTGCATAGGTGAGAGCAAGCTCAATAGCGCTGCTCAACATTCCTCCCATTTCAGGGATAAGACCAGGTAGATAGCTAGGGACATAGAATTTGCAAGACGAAATTCACTCCTACCCAACTTAGGGATAGTAGAGAGGTTGTTCTCTTAAGTGCTGTTCCCAGATCTTGAACAAGGGGTCTCATCCTCTCACTAGCCCGAGAAGGAATAGATTTAGTGATTAGATCCTAAATCAATTGTTAATTAGAGGGACAATGGTACTTAAGGAGAAAAGATGTAACTTAGAGGTAAATTGGTAATTGACCTAGTTGAAGTTATGAACGACTTGTGAAGGATTGACTTATTGATAACTGTTATATCAAATGGACACAAATATATCTACAGTGAGGAGAGTGCATCTACGGGCTTTAGTGGAGTGTCCCATTAGTTAACGAATGTTGGTTAACTAGGTTAAAGAGTTTGGCCGGTTAATCTTGGATCGTTGGAGCTCACGATCTGTAGGTCCATTAGGTCTCTCTACTAGCTCATAAATGGACTAAAATCTTAGATAGTGTGGTGAATGAGTTTGAACCATTCAAATCTTGGCTTAAGGAATGAAAGTCAAATATATACGATATATCGAACTTTAATTACGAATTAAACAGACAAATAGAGTTAATTATAATCTTTAAATATGATTTAAATATTATGAAAAGGGATTCATATCAGTTTTTTAGAAAAATTGGGACAAGTGGGAAAAATAATATTATTTTAACATTAAATAATAAAATATTTATTATTTTTAATTAATTGAATATTAAATTATTTTTATTTAATTAGTTATTTTTTTAAATAAAAATCAATTTTAATTCAATTTTTGGAAATTCATTAAAAAATTGATTTTAAAATTGATTTTTGAAGATTGGATTTTCCCACTAACTAAGCTAGGAGCTTGGTTGTCTTCTTTACAATTAACCACAAATTAACCATTTTGTTTTGTCAAATTTTGATGCAATTAGATTGCATGTTATTCTTTAATAAATAGAGATGATTTTGGCATAAAAATGGTTAAGAATTTTGAGGGTTAATTTTGCAAAATTCCATCCATTGTTCATCTTCTTCCTAACCTTCATTCCTTCTCAAATTCGTCACAAATTTTGGATCCCACCATCCAATCTAAGCCTAGAGAATAGTAGAGAAGACTGTTGTGGTGGTCTACAATCAAGAGGTGTTGAAATTCATCAAGAATTGAAGGAGAATTTAGAGCTTCAAGGGTAAGTGTTCTAGAAACTTTAGTTTTTCTTTTTAATTGCATTTTTAATCCTCTAAATTAAGTGAAAATTGATCAAATTAACTTCCGCTACATGCTCATTTATCCTTCATTATGGACTTCTGTTAATGAGAGATTGTCCTTTGGTTTGTATGGGTGGGAGTGGTCGATCTGCCGACTTAATATGCTTGCCATTTTAGGGACAAGATTAAGTGGGGAGCTGGGAACATAATCACACAAGATGGAATTCACTCCTTCCCTGCTTTAGGGAAGTAAATGAGTGTTCCCTGAAGTAGTGTCTCTGCGTCTTGAACAAAGGGCCCTACCCTCTCGATGGCACGAGAGGGGTTTCTGTTTTGTAGTCGAACCATAAACAGGTTGTTAACTAGAAGAGTATTGATACTTAAAGATGTAAAAGTAACCTACGGATGAAATGATAATTTTGACCCAGTTGTTGTTACGAACACTCATGAAGGACTAACTTTCTATTGTCGGTCTATATCCATGGACACAGAAATATATCTGCAGTGAGAAGAGTGCAACCGTGGGTCTATAGTTTAGTGTACCCACATTTAACGAATATTGGTTACCTTGGTTAATGAGTTTAACCAATTAATCTCATATCGTTGCAGCTTCTGATATATGGGGTCCATAGGTCCCACTAATAGCTAGTAAAGCGTATTGAGGTAATTATAGTAATTTGAAATGTTCAAATTTATTCAAGAAAACAATATAATGTACCTCTATACATTATAATATAAAGTTTATTAACTTTATAATATAAATTTATTTTGAATTTGATTCAAAATTTAATTTATGGGAGAATTAAATATTTGAAGGAGTTCTTAAATTTAATATGAATTAAATTCATATTAAAACTATAGGTTAAAACTAATGTGCATTAGATGCACATCAAAACTACAGGTTATTTGAGAGAAATGTAATTGAATGTGATTCAATTATCCGGTTAAAATTAAATATATGATGTTTAATTTAATGATTAATTAATTGGTGAATTAATTAATTAATTAATTAAATTGATTGAATTAAAACTATATATTATGTGAGGAATATTTATTTAAATATGATTTAAATAAATTAATCAATTAAATTGGGTTTTATTGATTAAATAATAATAATTGGTACTTCAGTTATTATACATGGTATGAGTCCACGGTGGTTTTTTCTATAATAATTGGTACTTCAGTTATTATACATGGTATGAGTCCACGGTGGTTTTTTCTATAATAATTGGTACTTCAGTTATTAATTGATTAATAATAATTGGTACTTCAGTTATTATACATGGTATGAGTCCACAGTGGTTTTTTCTATAATGATTGGTACTTCAGTTATTAATTGATTAATTTAATTGGTACTTCAGTTATTATACATGGTATGAGTCCACGATGGTTTTTTCTATATATATTCCATGCCTAACAAAAGCAAAGCAGGTCAATTTTGGCTTTTTCCTCCATTATGCATGATATAAAGGAAATAGGTTTTCAAGAGAGGTTATTTCATCTCTCTCAATCACGCTCGGTAGAATTTCACAAAAACAAATTAGGATCCCACCATCCTGCCTCATCTTTCCCAAAGGAGATTATTAATGAATCCAAGTGGTGGTGTTCGTGCGCAATTTGCATAAATCGTGCAAAGAAGAAATATTTTCCCAAAGAAGTTGGTAAAAATTCACCTGAGTCACAACAAAGGTATTGTCTTTTCTTCTCTGTAATTTTATTATAGATTTAAAATCTTTAATAGCATGCTTAGTCTATGTTTGTAGTAGAATATCTTTGTTACATTATTATTCTTTGCCAAATGTATTGGTTTTTTTTTAACTAAATTAAAATATAGTGTTCGGTTCTCTGAAATCTTCTGCTACGTGGAGATTACTGTACCAGTTAACAAATATTGATTACCTTGGTTAATGAGTTTAGTCAATCGATCTCATATCGTTGGAGCATCTAATCTGTAGATTAGGATATTATGTATATAGATACATTATAATATAAAGTTTATTTTTGTAATTAATTAAACTTTATAATATACATTTATTTTGAATTTGATTCAAAAATTTAATTTATGGGAGAATTAAATATTTAAAGGAATTCAAATATTAATTTTAATATGAATTGAATTCATATTAAAACTATAGGTAAAAACTAATGCGCGTTAGATGCACATTAAAACTATAAGTTATTCAAGAGATATTCATTTTAATATGATTTAAATAAGTTAATCAATTAAATTGGATTTGATTGATTATTAGTTCAATTAATTAAATATTCGTTATTTAAATTAATTAAATAGATTTAATTTTAATTTATTTTAAAATTAAATTAATTAAAAAACAATAATAACTGATACTTTAGTTATTATACGTGGGATGATTTCGCGATCATGTTTTCTCTCCATAGTCCATGCATAACAATGGAGAGGGAGTTAATTTTGTCTTCCTCCTCCCTTTGGCATGAGATAGAGGAAACAAGTTTCCGAAAAGAGTCTCTTCGATGCTCTCTCAATTACTCTTTATAGAATTTCCCAAATACAAAATAAGAATCTCACAATCCTGCCTCATCTATTCCTAAGGATATTACTTGTAAACTCTACCTTCATTTCTAAGCATATAACCTAAGTACATAATATCGTTGTGGACTTATTTGCATTTTCTTGTTTAGATTGAAATAAGCTTAGGGATTAAGTTGAAAGTACTTTGGTAAGCTGAATTTAAAATCTTTATGAGACAAATCGAGCTTGGAATCTACTTTGATATGTCAACTAGAATATAAAAGACTTAAGAGGGATGTGACCATTTGAACCAAGATGGAATGAGGGTATTAAGGATTATAGTATTACTATTAGTATTATTATAAGTAAAAGGAAAATTAGAAAGGAAAAAACAAAAAAGAAAATTAATTGAGCTATTGGATAATGGTATTAATAAATAATAATAATAATAATAATAATAATAATAATAATAATAATAATAATAATAATAATAATAATAATAAAATAAATAAATAAAAAAAAGAAATTGGAGGAGTCGTGGTGGAGATGAGAAAATGAAAAAGGGAACTCACTTCTCATTTTTCTAATTCTTTGCTGACAACCATTCTTCTCCAAACTGAAAGTAATTAAGTTTATGCAGCTCGGCATCGAGAGGGGGAAGAAGAAAAAGATCAAGGTTGATTGGAGTGAAATTTTGAGGAAAAGCTTGGTGAAAGTCGAAGAAGAACTAAAGTTGTGCTGGAATTCGAGCTATCTGCACAAGGTCTAATATTTGGAGAACAGTGAGCTGTAGAGATCGAGTTTAGAGCTGAAAATTTGAGGTTAGTAAGTTAATCATTTATTAACAACTTTTTTTAAGGATGTTTGAGCTTAATGTGAAGGGAAATAGGTGGAATTGTAGATAGAAGTGATTGGTTCGATTTCTCGAGTAATCTGGAGCAAGGTGGAGTAAAATTGAGTTATCTGACGAACGAAGGGAAGATAGACCTTGAAATTTGGAAGTAAGCTAGTAAACGCATTTCTCTAAAAGTTTGTAAGAGGAAGGAAATTCTAATTCCGGCTGGAAATGCTACATTTAGCAGTTGGAAGCGAAGACAGAAGCTTTTGTGAGACAGGTCCCGCTGGAAAGGACAACGACACTGAGGTCTGGAAGAAGACGGGTCTCGTTGGTTTTGCTAGTGTCGCTGATCATTTTTATTTCACAAATCTCGCTGGTCTCCTTGGTCAAGTAAGTCTCACTAGTCGCCTAGTTTCGTTGGTACGGATCTCATTGGTAGACTAAGTCTCGTTGGTTGTTTGGTTTTGTTAAGTAGTTTGGTCTTGCTAGTGAGCTTTACATTAATGCTTAAGACATATTTGTTACACCTTAATGGGAATCTTAAGGAATATAACAAAAGGAATTATGTCATTTCAGGCCAAGAAGAGCTAGGAAAGACTTATAATCTATTAAGGGCCCGAGACAAGTAGTGAGTGCAATTTTATTCAAAATAAGCTTTACTTTATGCAAAGATTTCATGATGCTCTATTATGTTTGTAAGCATGTTTTAATGTGTATATTCTCACGAGTTTTATTGTGCAACTATGATTATTTGCTTGAAGTAGGCATGTGTTTTCCAGCATGTGAATATTATGTGTTTTGCATTGGAAATTATTCGAAAGGCATGCTATTTTTATAATTTTGAATTCTATGGAAACATGATATTTGATGATGAAATTATGAAGTTTTGAGACGTCATAAACTCGTGATCATTATCATGTTATTTCCAAAAACATGTTTACTTTTAGATTATGTTTTAGAAAAGCTCCCAATGCCGAAGGACTTGGAAAAGGCATAAGGGCGACTTGAATATAGAAATGGTCCCCAATGCCGAAGGACATAGAGAAGGCATATGAGTGGCTTAAATCTTGTATATGGGATCCGATACTAAAGGACTTAAGAAGGTGTACGGGCAACCCAGGATATGATCTCTATGTGCACATAGAGGTATACTCGACGTTGTTGTGTTGAGATTACTCCACATAGCTAAGGTTATTAGACATTGGACATGTCGAGATTACTCTAACCCAACTAAGATTGTTTTTGACGTTGAGCTCCACTCTGCCTCAACTAAGGAAAATCCTCCAGATGTATGTTGAATTTTTATGGTTTTCGAGGATGAAATGCATATAGCCTTAATCTCGTTTCTCGAGCATGTTTTTAACTAAATTTGGACATGAACTATTCACTGTTTATCATTGATTTTTTAGCATAATTTTGTTATATTCCTGAGTTAAGTAAGGATTTTCTGAACTTGTCACTCACTGAGCAACTTAGCTCATATTTTCCTTCGTTTTTCTATTTTCCAAGTAGCAAGCAAAACCGAGGTGTTTAGCCTACACAACAACTCGTCTGGGCCTGCCACTAATGTGTGTGTACATTGTAAATATTTGTTTATAAGACATGTGTTGTAAATATAGAAGGTTAAGAAGTGGGAGCTCGTAATCATATGTTATTTTTAAGTTTGAATGGAAGTCTGTATTTGTATGATAGCTTATCCTAAGTTGGAGAGTAATGTTTGGTTATGATCTGTAACTGTTTATTAGGTGTTTGGTCATGTTTGAGGGTTGAACAGGTCGACAGTAGATGCCGTAAGAGGATCGGTGTCTACTGTCCTCACATTTTCTCCTAGGTTAAGGGTATCTGGGAGGGGGTGTGACATTACTAGTGAATCCAAGTGGTGGTGTTCATGTGCATTTTGTGAAGATCGTATAGAGAAGAAATATTTTTCCAAAGGAGTTGGTGAAAATCTACCTAATTCACAACAAAGGTATGATCTTTTCTTCTTTGTAATTTTATTGTAAATTTAGATTTTTAATTTTTCAGAGCATGTTTAGCCTATGTATGCAATAGAATGTCTATTGTAACATTCTTATTATTTGCCAAATGTACTGTTTTTTTATCTAAGTTAAAATAATGTGTTTGGTTCTCTAAAAATCTTACGCTGCAAAGGGATTTCAACCCTACAACCACGAACCAACAAGGATCAACTATGTTGAAAGAAAAATTTGAAATGTTCAAATTTATGAGGATCAATTAATTACATGATTTATTATAATATGAAGAATTAATTTATTTAAATATGATTCAAATAGTTAATTATTTATTTAGATGAAATCCATATAAATAAATGAAGAGAGAATTAATTAATTAATTTTAATTGGATTCAAATAATTGATTATAGAATTTGGATGAGATTCAAATTAAAGATTATATAGAAGATAAGTATTTAAATATGATTTAAATATTTTAAACCATTTAATATGAGATATTATTTGAGTAGATATTTATTAATATTGGATATGATTAGATATTATTAAATATCTAATTTAAAATATATGCAGAGGGGTTATGCGAATAGGATCAGGAGTAACCCATAGAATTCTATAAATAGGGCCCTTGGGATCTCTCATAGAACATACACCCTACAACATAATCTCTACCATCATTCTGTGGAGAATTCTCTTCTCAATTTATAGAGAAGGGTTATCTAAAAATTTTCTTCCCCATTTCCTTTCATATTTCACGAGCGGTTTCCACAAGTCAGATCCTTAGCAAGGAATATCTCGTGGAAAAGGAAGACTTTTAGGAGAAAACTACCCATGTGAGGAAGAGACTTCATTGCGGTTACATTTCGGCAATGGTATGATACTTAATCTTTTCTTATTTTTGTATTTTTAATTCTTTCAAGAAATCAAAGAATGCGACCACACGTTTCTGCCAAGATTCAATTCCCTTCATAATGTTCCATGGTGGTTTCATTATTAATTCTGTTTCATTTTGCAATAGTCTATATACTATAATTGAAGCGGTAGTTTTTCTTTTTTTTTTTTTTTCTCTCTCTCTCTCTCTCTTTTTTTTTTTTTTTTTTTTTCTTTTTCTTTTTTTTTTTTTTTCTCTCTCTCTCTCTCTCTTTTTTTTTTTTTTTTTTTTTCTTTTTCTTTTTTTTTTTTTTTCTCTCTCTCTCTCTCTCTTTTTTTTTTTTTTTTTTTTTCTCTTTTTTTTTTTTTTTTGGTTAAATTTGTCAAACAGCTAACATAAAACAACAAAATTAGTAACAAGAAGAAAATCAAGGAACAGAGGAAACAAAGAAGGGGTGTAAGAGGGTATTGAAGAAGAGACAGGGAAAAGCAGGAAATAGAGAAGTTTAGGTCGTGGATTGAAGTACTAGAGAGAGAGGAAATGGAAGAGGGAAGGTGATAAAGTGTAGATAAACGGTAAGGATATTTTTTTTAACTTTTTTTTTTTAGATTAAGAGTATTAATGTAATTTTTTGATAGTTTATATATATATTTTTGCGAAGAGGTTCATATCATAGTGTAAAATTTTGGTCAAAATCTCAACAAAGGGGAATTCGATTTTTCCCAAATTTCTCAAAATTTCAAAATTTCCATCCAAATTTTGATTTTTTTTTTTAGCAATTAGCTATTCAGGCCGCTCAATGGAAGTTTTTACCATCCAGAATGTTGATTTTCAAGAAACCAAAGTTGAGGAAAATAAACATATATTTATTTTTAATTTCACGTCATTTCACCTCAAAACTGAACCGATGTAAGTTTTATTATTTTTTTTCTATCCAAAACTTTCATTTCCAAAAAAATAAGATTAAGAAAAATAACATATATTTATTTTTAACTTTATTCAAACCTATTCCATTGAATTTTCACATCATTTCACCTCAAGAATTGCTCCATTTTGGTATTAGACATATATATTTTATAATAAACAATTAATAATTATTTTGTATACAAACATTTTATCTCCTTTAATTTTGCAATTAGTTACCAATATTTGATATTATTTTGTAATTATTTTCGATTTCTTTTTTAAAATTTCTACTCTTGCATCGACATTTACCTACAATATACATCTAAATGTTCTTTTACTTTATAGAAATGATGATTAAAAATGGTTAGTTATAGTCTAATGAAGCCACAATCAAAGGTTCATTAATTAATTATAACAATTTTCATCAATTTCCATTAATTTCCATAAAGTTTCTCGAAATTTTCATCGATATCAATATTTCCATAAAATCAAGACCTTAATATTTTCATCCACATTGATATTTCGAACATTGGTTCATATAATGGTGATTAAATATAGAGATGTTTTTAAATATGGAAAAACTATTGAAAATAATTAAAAATATAACAAAATGTTACCGTTTATCTGTGATAAACCGCGATAGACCTTGATAGATGTCTATCTAGGTCTATCATAGATAAATGTAAAATTTTACTTTATTTGTAAATATTTCATCAGTTTTATTATTTAAACCAATTTCCCTTAAATATACACTACTTAGAGTTAAAGAAGATATTTTGAAAATATTATTACGCTAATTACTAGGTACCATCTTTTGAAAGGTATAGCAAATACATTTTGAGTGAGGTTAAATTTTATTCCTATTCAGTGCCAAAGACTTTATGAAATGGTTTTAAATGGTGGGAGAATCATTCTACTCAAAGTGACACAAACAAAAAGCTTATTTTGGGAATGCTTTATGTCATTATGTGGCCAATCTTAAAGCAAATTTTATTATTTTTATATTACAATCTATTTATTTATTTTCTTTCCTCCACATCTCATCTTTCTTCTGGTTGAAGCCATTGCTCTCTACTTTTTCTTACACACTCTCCCTACTTTCTCCCCATTCTCTTCCTCTCACTTTACTTAACCCACATCCATTATTTTGAAAATTGGAACTACTTGAAAAGGACTAAAGTTGATAATTGAAAATTCTGAGCAATTGATTATATACACACACACACACTTTTTTAGCAAATCAACGAAATGGAGGAAAAAGCGATGTTCGTTATTATTATCAATTGACATGATATTGCTGGAATAAATAAGGCATATGTTTAGAAAGACATGAATAATATCTTCCAAAGAAACATATTTACTCTGAAAATCCACAGTAACATGATAAAAACTAATTGCAAATATTTAAAATAAAAATAATTATAAAAAAGGAGCTAGAATTAGGCAAATAAATAAAAAAATTAAGAAACGAAACTAAAAGATTGAGTGAAGGTAATTACAACCGACATGTCGATAAACCCCTTCTCATTTAGCAACATCGGGCAGCATGTCGACAACATTTTTTTGAGATGCTTGATTGACCAAATTGAATACATCAAGCAATGTAGTGCCGTTACATTTAGGACACTTGAGATCTAACTTAGACAACATGACGTACATGAGGCATCGAGTGCATCCTAGTAGCACCATGGCCACCGTCGTGACATCTTCAATTGTCGAGTTAGATATAGCTAACGACAGATCTTGCGATGTCGGTTCTAAATTTAGATTGTTGAAGCTTTGACCCATAATCTAGAACTCTTCTATAAAGAAATGAAGAAGGAAAAAAATGAACAAATGACAAAAAATGAAGAAATCGAATTATATATAAAAGGAAGAGCAAAAATAGCCAAACGTGGAGGAAAGAATTGAAGGTCTAAATTATCATTTATTACCAAGTTTGAACATTGACATTTAGGTTTTGGCGGTATGAATATCCGACTTGGTTTTGAAAATCATCTCATTAACTCCTTTGATATGGATACATTTGACTTCTAATACATAAGTTTATGGCATTTTGACTTGTCAAATTAACAAATTTACGAACATGACTTGCCAACCTATCGAGTTCAGTGACCTACCACCGATGATAAGACGAACAAAATCAACCTTTACCTGATTCGGTTAAATTTGTTCTTCACTTCTCCAAATTTGGTCAAAAAAATCTTAAGATATTTAGATTGGTTAAATTAAAAATTTAGTTCGTATATTTTTGAATTTTTTAAAATTCGTAGATATACACAAAGTTTAGAATTCCATTAGATATAATATTCTAATTTGCATCTAATATATAAATTAAAATTTAAAAATTTTAGAATTATCAAGGACCTCCTAGATGCAAAGTAAAAGTTCAGGGACCTGTTAGATAAAATAAAAAGTTGAAGATTTAAAGACCTATTAAACACTTTTAAATTAAAAATTAAATACATGCACATCTCTAAAAATTTGTGAATTAACTTATAATGTATAAAAGAGAGAGAAATATCATTCTTATTTAAGGGATTGAATCCCATATAGTCGAGTATAAGTGTTTTTATCTTAATTTGGTTCATGATTAACAATAAAAAAATTAAGCATGTTGTAAAACTAAATTTTAAGAAGAAACGAAGCTTACATTTCAAGGCTTTATGAAGAGAAGGAGAAGAAGAAAAAAAAACACTTTCTTCTTGGTACTCCTCCACAAACAACTCTTTCCAATTCAATGTCACAGTAAAAAAGAACACCACCACAATGACTTCCCAATTATTCTTTTGGAACAACGAGGAGGTTTGTTGGAACTTTTTTTTTCAGAAGAGTAGGGAATTTTTAGAGAAAATTTTCCCTGTTTACTTTTTGTGAGTTCTTGAGAAAATACTTAGGGATTTAGAGAGCCCAAGAGATCTATGTTAGAGAGAGTTTCATATACCGTATAACCACATATTTGATGAGGGGAGTTAACTCTCCTCGACCTCTCCCTTTAACTCACCTATAACAGCACGGGAGTTATTTATTTTATTTAATTTTAATGATTAAATTAATTTTAAATTAAATTAAGGGAATTATTATAAATAGAATAAATATCAAACTATTTATAAATATATAAAAATTTCAATGTCTATTAACAATAGACAAGGTAAAAGAACTTTTTGTATATTTATAAATAGTTTGGCTAGTTTTGCTATATTTGAAAACAACCCTTAAATTAAATTAAATTAGTATTAGTTAATTCAATTAATTAACATTCACTAATTAAATATCATATATTTAATTAATATTATATTTTTAAAAAAATAATTAATATTACATCCGAATGATATTTTACTCATATGACCTATAGTTTTAATGTGTATCTCATCCAGATTAAAATTAACTTGTGGTTTTTATATGAATCTCATTCATATTATTTAATATTTTCTCATATTATATAGTTTAATTTTGAATCTCATTCAAAATTAACTTTATAAATGTATCTATATACATTATATTAAAATAAAGTTGCTTTCAAATAAAGGAAAATAAACCAAAATATTTACAAATATAACAAAATTTTACTGTCTAATCTGCGATAGACTATAGTAGACTACGATAAGCTACTATCTGTGTCTATCTTTGTCATGATAAACACAGATAGTAGTATATTGCAATCTATCACGATCTATTGCAAATAAACTGTGATTATTTTACTATTATTTATAAATATTTTCAACAGTTTTGTCATTTAAAATAATTTTCCTTATATTAATTGTATCACAAACAACTAATGCATATTCCCTAATAATTTGAACAATTCAAATTCTTCCAAAACTAATTAATACTTGTTGTTCCCATTAGTGACCTAGCAGGGAGGCCTAATGGACCTTCAGATGAGAAGCTTAAACAATTCGAGATTAATTAATTAAAATCTTTAATTAAATTAATTAGCATTCAGTAACTATGGGTCACTCCAGTAAAGACTCATAGTTGCACACTTCGCACAATAAATTTATTTATGTGTCCATAGATATAACCAATTATCAATGAGTCGACCATTCACAAATTGCTCGTAATTACAGTTGGGTAAAAATATTATTTTATCCCTATAATTACCTCTTACTCCTAAAGTTCCACTGATCCTCTAATGAATAACCTGTTTATGGTCCTACTATAAATAAATCCTTCTCGGACCAATGAGAGGGAGGGGCTCCATTGTTAAAGACATGGAGTTAGCACTTTAGGGAGCAATTCATCTACTTTCCTTGAAGGCGGGAAGGAGTGAACTCCATCTTGTGTAGTTATATAGCTTTCTACTTGGATGAATCCCCAAAATGGTAGGTTTATTGAGTCGGTAACATGGGCCACTTTCACTCATACAAATCAAAGGACTGCCCTCATAGACAGGAGTTCAACTCCCTCAAGATTGAAATCGAGTTACATATGGTTATCATATTAAAATATTAGTCTCTTCAATCAACGGTGTTATAAAGAGAGATTAATCATTTCATGATCCAGTCCTATACAAACTCTTTGTACAGGAGACCCACGCTCGCATGTTTTCACATGAATAATTTGAATCAAATCGTTTGTAACACTTACAACTCTTGTAATATTTTTAAAGTAGGTTATATCCGCAATATCACAAAGATAAGGCACCTCACCTTATTCATATATTGCAAACATTTTAGGTGATTACTTGAACATGATCCACTTGTATGTCTACCATATACTATTCAAAACTACATTAAATAATCATGAATCTTAGTCTATTGGATTGAGTTAATCTAATCTAAATGTCGAATAAAATAATTCTTATTTTATTAAATAAATAATTTATTTATACAAATTTAGATTTAGTGCATAAATTCCAAGATTATTCAATCAATAGTGTATACACTTATGTATTTCAATCCAACATGAATTAAACAAACATTTGTATTTGTAAATATTGAACTAGTTAATTTGCTGTCCCTTTCCAGGGGCAATGTTTTTGTATGATGTGACGTAATATTTGATAGATAGTTTGTCAGTGAAACTTTCTTCTGCTTTTTAGAAGTATAACAAGTGTAATAGGGAGAGTATTACGGTTGTTCCAAAAAAAAAAAAAAAAACACAAAAAACACAAAAAAAAGCTTAGTTACAAAACCAAGAATCTATAGACTAACAAACTTGAAAAAAAATATTAATAAATTTCTTGCTCATAAATTTTATTTTATGGGCAAGAAAAACATGACTTTGTTGAATTGTGTCCAAAATAATTTTGTAGTGCACAAATTAGTGAAGCTATTAGGGTGGAAAATGAATTCAACAAAAATAACACAACCAGGATCATATACCTAAATAATATTAAAAAAGAATATATTTATAGCAAGAAAAGTAGATATTATTAAGTAGAGGAAATGGAAATAAAACTTGGGCTTCCACAAAACACACAAGCCATCGATATTTGAGAAATTCTTTCGAAATATAGGTACCAATATCTCTAAAAATCTATATTATCTAAAAAGAGTTTAGTAAAGACTTTTGATTTTTTTTTTCTCATTTTATTGGATGGTTATATGAATATATGATGTCATTATTTAGTTTTATGTCCTAAAATTCGTAGTTTGTAAATTTTGAATATATTCTCAATAAAGTTGCTATCGAAGTTTATTCAGTAAAAATGTTATTGAATATGTGAATTGCATTTATTAAACCCAATAAACTAAGAACCCTTGGCTATAGTTTGAAAACTTAAACTTTATGTGTAGATATAAGAATGGAGCAAGTTTAGGTAATAGCCAAAACGGTCTATAGTATAAGGATAAAGCTGGGTATCTTATCCTGGGGACACCATAGATGCAACCTATTTTGTATTTGATACAAACAATGTGATCCTATATCGTTCATGTAGAGACATGAGAATGGGAGGCATCCTATGCAATGAGTTTGCATAAGACCGGACCATGAAATAATCACTTTTACATTGTAACGTCGTTTACTGTTAGAACTAATTATTTCAATATGATGACCTAGGTAACTCGATCTTAACCATGAGCTAACTATGAACTCTTGTTTATTTGTGATTATCCTTTAATCTGCATGGGTGAAAATGACCCTAGTTTGCCGACACAATAAGCTTACCATTTTAAAGATAAGACTAGATAGATAGTTGGGGACATAGTCTTGCAAGATGGAATTCACGCCTACCTAATTCTAGGTTAGTAGAGAAGTTGTTCCCTTAAGTGCTGACTCCAGGTCTTGAACAAAAGGCCCCTGTCACACCCCTCCCAAGTTACCCTCTTAACCTAGAAAAAGGTGTGAAGATAGCAGATATCGATCCTCTTACGACATCTACTGTCAACCTGTACTCCTTTATGGCTTAACATGTACAATGTAAATAATCAATTTCAATACTAAATCATTTAAACATGCATAATTTTATTTACACAATTGTTTATAGTGTTTGTTTACAGGTGACATAACCCTAGCTTGATACAAGTTTCTACCAATTTCAAATGACAATGTTATATCTTGGCAAACTCGACTTTGCGCAGCAACGGAGACTCGGCTGCTACCTGGAAAGAAAAACATAAGAAAAGGGTGAGCTTCTTGAAGCCCAATGAGTGATCAATAAAACTAGGGTTCATATGACCCTTCAAATATAACCAATATAATAGAATTCATTAGTAAGCACAACTCTCACGATATTATACTCAAATCGCCCATTTTACTTAACCTCGGTATTAACTATCCTGTTGGCATTCTCAGCTCAGCAATTCTTCTATCCATCCTGCTGGTTCACACGACTCAGCTATTCTCTTTTTTCCCCTATGTGCACATAGTCTTACCTCTGAGGCTCAGAAGCTAGGCCCGTCAACCCTCTGACCATCCCACGATGTACTTTTTGCAGGCTCAGGAACTAGGTTCCGACACTCCCTGACCATCCGGCAAAGTTTTATCCCCATCACAAGCTCAGAAGCTAGATCCATTCGATCTTCTGATCTTCCTGTATGGACTCGATTCTCCGTCCCAATCACGACCGTAATCATGTTCATCAATGCCTTCTCATGGACCTTCATGGTTCTTCAACATTGGGCTATAACCTATGGATTCAATCATAACTTGATATGCAACATACTAATCGATATCTCACCATAGCACACATATTAATAATATCATAGCATCAAATATATAGTCATAAGCGTGCTATTAATAACTATTCACAAGAATGATGAATAACCATTCACTGCAAGGTAATTAACCACTCACGAAAAGTAATCAACCACTCACAAACAAACTAGTTACAGCCCTTAGGGTTCCTTCTTTTGGCTAAAATTCCAACCTCTCAGTTCTTCCTTAGCCTCTGGAACTGAGGAAATAACAACTAAGAATCCTCTGGAACCCTAGAAACACCTTCCAGACACTTGGAACTTCCTCCCTGGACGCAGGGTTCACCAAGCTGGACACAGGGCAGCACCTCAACTCCTCACATAGCTTAGTTTGGACGCAAGGTTGGTGTTTTGGATGCCTGGTTCACTTATGGACGCAGAACAGCTCCTTGTCAGCAAGAAAACAGCACCTCTGGACGCAGATTAGGCTCTCTTGGATGCAGGGTGTCACAGTCATGCTTGTCCAGGGCGTGGTGCCCGTGGCCGCATGCCCGCCTCGACCCCTTTTTACCATGCTTTCAACTTATATATTTCATTTTGCTAGTTAGTTTACTTTTCTTTGTAAGTGACCGCTAACCACTTTGCATGTGCAAAGGTGACATTTCTAAAATTGTTCAGAATGTACTATATAGGGGTGAGATTAACCATCAAATCCTCATATCCGGAGTTGTGAGCTATAAAGCCGTTGTTGTCCCTTTTTGATTTCTAGCCTTACAACATATCTTAATTTCTCAAACATGCTTTCAAACATTTACGAAATCCTTTTCCTCTAAACCTGTTTTGTAAAACCATTTTCTCTCGAAACGGGGGGCGGAGGTTACGAGAGGCACTCGGTGTGCCGTAGGCAATCAGAATTTGATCAGGCTGTCTTGTTCGTGAGTTAGAACAAGTGTCGCACAATCATTTAACGAGGCGCAAAGTTGAGATTGTGACAGTTGGTATCAGAGCCAAGTCAGCTCATAAGAGAGAAGGCTAGAATCATGTCAACCGCAAAACAGTTAACCAAGTCCCAAGTGGACCGACTGGTAGAGATAGAAGAGCAAATGCTCTACCTGAGAGAAGTTCCCGATGCCATCCATTTTCTAAAAACGCGAGTACAAGAAATCTCTAAGAAGGCTGATGGGATTGACGCGATTGCTGGCCGCTTAGACAGGATGCCCGTCAAAGAGTTGATGTTAAGGGTTGAAACCTTAGAGACGAAAGCTACGAGACCTAGTAGCTTCGAGCATGGGGATAGCTCATCGGGCTCTGTAGCCCATATGAAAGAAAGAGTCGAGGAGCTAGATAGCTCTCAAAAAGCAATAATCCAGATGGTCACCGACTTGTCAGAAGACTTTCGAGCCGCACTCGATGTCGTCAGGATAGAGATTGCGGATGTCAGTACAAGGGTAAATCTCACCATGAGAGCAGTGGGAAACCAAACCCCAGCTGGGGGTGCGGTCTAGTTGAATCTAGTGAAAATTTCCGAACCCAAGCCCTTCTGTGGGGCTCGAGACGCAAAAACTCTGAAAAATTTCATATTTGACATGGAACAATACTTCAGGGCCACGAACACGACTGTTGAAGAGTCGAAGATTACTTTGGCGACGATGCACCTGGTAGACGACACCAAACTATGGTGGAGGTCCCGTTACATAGACATGCAAGAAGGTAGTTGTACTATTGATACTTGGGATAAGCTGAAGCAAGAACTACGCTCTCAGTTCTTACCCGAAAACGTCAAGATCTTAGCACGACGGAAACTCTGTGAGTTGAGACACACAGGCCTTATCCGAGAGTATGTGAAACAGTTTACAAGGTTAATGTTGGACATACGTGATATGTCCGAGAAGGACAAAGTATTTTTGTTTTGTCGAAGGATTGAAACCATGGGAGAATGCCAAACTGTACGAACAGAGAGTACAGGACCTCACGTCGGCTTATGTGACTGCCAAACGATTGTTTGACCTCAGTAATGACTTCCAAGACACTAGACGACAATCAACTTCCTCGAGTGGAGGAAATAAAACAGTCGGGCAAGCCCGCCTCGAAATGCTGGAGGGGACAAAAATCCGAGTGGAGATCGAAAGCCCTATCAACCCCCTCAACCAAGAAGTGGGAACACTTGGCGAGAGCCTAATCAACAGAACAATTACCACCGGCCCCCACAGTGCTTCCTATGTAAAGGGCCACATAAGGTGAGTGAGTGTCCGAAACAATTGCGTTTAATGCCTTCCAAGCCGCCCTAGCAACTGACACAGATGGGCAAACTGATCAACTAGAGACAGAAACCCCACCGACAAAAGAGGGAGACAACCCTTGAATGGGGGTACTGAAATTCTTATCGGCTCTCCAAAGGAAGATGGGAGAAACCAAAGAACCCGTCGAGCGGAGACTTATATATGTCGATGCCTGGGTGAACCAAAGAGCGGCCAAGAGCACCATGGTCGACTCTAGCACCACCCATAACTTCATGACTGAAACTGAAGCACGCCAACTAAACCTTCGATGGGAGAGAGACGCAGGGAAAATGAAAGTTGTCAACTCTGCAGCCTTACCCATCACGAGAGTAGCGAAAAGAATAGTGGTTAAGCTGGGAGAGTGGAGTGGACCTGCTGACTTTGTGATCGTCAAGATGGATGATTTTGACGTAATCTTAGGGATGGAATCCTTACTCGAACACAAAGTGATACCAATGCCGCTAGCAAAGTATTTGGTAATTATAGGATCCACTCCCACCGTGGTTCAGACTAACATTAAACAACCTAATGCGGTAAAAATGATCTCGGCCCTCCAACTCAAGAAAGGCCTTGCTCGTGATTAGCCCACTTTCATGGCCATCCCGGTCGAGTCAGTCAGAACAGAAGGAGAGTTCATTCCAGAAGCTATCCAGGTTGTCTTAGAGGAATACCGGGACGTTATGCCGGACAGTCTGCGAAAGTCCTTGCCTCCAAGAAGGGGGATCAACCATGAAATCGAACTGTTGCCAGGGGCAAAACCACCTGCAAAGAACGCCTATCGGATGGCTCCTCCTAAGTTAGCCAAACTTCGGAAGCAGCTAGATGAGTTACTAAACGCAGGGTTCATTCGTCCCACAAAGGCACCCTTTGGAGCCCCGGTGCTGTTTCAGAAGAAGAAGGATAGAAGCCTTCGATTGTGTATTGAATATCGGGCTCTAAATAAGCTCACTATTCGCAACAAGTACCCATTGCTCATTATCACAGACCTATTTGACCGCCTTCATTGCACCAAATATTTTTCAAAACTCGACCTTGGGTCACAGTACTACCAGGTGTGAATTGCTGAAGGAGATAAACCAAAGACGATCTGTGTCACGAGATATGGGGCCTTCGAATTCCTTATAATGCCCTTTGGCCTCACCAACGCCCTAGCTACCTTCTGTACTCTGATGAACAAGGTCTTTCACGAGTACCTTGACAAGTTTGTCGTGGTGTATCTAGATGATATTGTGGTCTACAGTGCGACCATGGAGGAACACCAACACCACCTTCAGTTGGTTTTTGAGAAGCTGAAACAAAACCAACTGTACGTAAAGAGAGAAAAGTGCTCATTCGCTTAAGAGCGAATAAACTTCCTTGGCCACGTGATTGAGTGTGGCCGAATTGGCATGGAACAGAATAAAATCCATGTGATATGAGACTGGAAGGTTCCAACCGTTGTTACTGAACTACGTTCCTTCCTCGGATTGGCCAATTACTATAGACGATTCGTAGAAGGATTCTCGAAAAAGGCGGGACTGTTGATTGAACTGTTGAAGAAAGATCACAAGTGGAGTTGGACTCTGGAGTGTCAAGCCGCATTTGAAGGATTGAAGAAAGCCATGATGGAGGGACCGGTTATTGGGATTGCTGATATGACTAAACCTTTCAAAGTCAAGACCAATGCGTCCAACTTTATCCTCGCCTACGAGAGCAGAAAGCTTAGCGATGCTGAGAGAAGGTACGCAGCATCTGAGAAAGAAATGCTAGCAGTCGCTCACTGTTTGCGGGCTTGGAGACAATATCTGCTAGGGTCCAAGTTCGTAGTCAAGACAGAAACAACTTGATCTGTCACTTCTTCACCCAACCAAAGTAATCGTCCAAGCAGGCCCGATAGCAAGAATGCCTAGCCGAATTCAACTTCCAGTTTGAACATAGACAGGGTAAGGTCAACCAAGTGGCGACGCCCTCAGCCAAAAAAGTGAACATACGGCCCTGTGCTTGTTTGCTAGCCTGAAAGCCAGTAGCCTGAATGGAACAGTCAGGGAGACCATCAAAACCCACCTGCACAACGACACAACTGCTCAAGTATTAATTCAGTTAGCCAGAGAAGGCAAGACTCATCAGTTTTGGGTGGAAGGCAATCTCCTCTTCACCAAGGGTAATCGTTTGTATGTCCCTCGATCTGGGGAGCTACGGAGACTATTAATGAAAGAGTGTCACGATACGCCATGGGCCGGACACAATGGTTGGCAAAGAACGTACGCGCTGTTAAAACAAGGTTACTACTGGTCGAGCCTTAAAGATGACGTCATGTAATTCACTAAGACCTATCTTGTCTATCAACAGGACAAAGTGACAGGGCGAAACTAGCGGGTCTGCTAGAACCATTACCGGTGCCCTCAAGGCCGTGGGAGAGTGTGTCTTTCAACTTCATCACACATTTACCAAAAGTTGGGGAGTTCGAGGCAATACTTGTGATTGTTGACAGGTTTTCGAAATACGCGACATTCATCTCAGCGCCAAAGTTGCGTTCAGCTGAAATGACGGCTCAATTGTTCTTCAAACACATTGTGAAACTTTGGGGCATCCCTATCAGCATTGTGAGTGACCGCAACGCAAGATTCACTGGGACATTCTGGACATAATTGTTTCGGATTTTGGGTTCAACATTGAATATTTCCTCCAATCCACAAACTGATGGATAGACAGAATGCTTCAACAGTATGCTCGAGGAGTATCTCCGTCACTTTATTGATGTGAGACAGAAAAATTGGGTCCAGATGTTGGATGTAGCTCAGTTTAGCTTTAACAGCCAGAAGAGTTCTACCACGGGTAAGACACCTTTTGAAATTGTGTGTGGTAGACAACCACTCATGCTGCACGTCGTGACCACCCCTAAGCGGGTAAGAGCCCGCAAGCACACAACTTCACCAATGAGTGGAAAGAGTCCTCAGAGGTAGCACGTGCGTGTTTGGAGAGAACATCGAAGCTCATGAAGAAGTGGACATATATGAAGCGCAGGCCCCTCGAGTTTCAATCCGGAGACAAAGTATTGATTAAGCTGCGCCCAGAACAATTTCGGTTTCGAGGACAAAGAGACCAAAGACTTGTGAGGAAATACGAAGGACCAGTGGATGTGATTGAGAAAGTCGGAAAGGCCTCATATCAGGTCCAGTTACCCTCATGGATGAAGATTCATCCTATCATACATGGGAGTAACTTGAAGCCTTACCATCCTGACCCTGACGACGAACGATGTAATGTGGTGACTCGCCCTCCTGTCACTATGAAGAACCCAACAGAAAAAGTAGTCGATGAGATACTTGCTGACAAAACCCGCCGCTTAGGGAGACCAAGACGAGACCTGAAAGAATTCCTGGTGAAGTGAAGAGACCTCCCAGAAGAAGAGATCAGTTAGGAGCGCGCTGAAGACCTGCAGTCAACTGCCGTACAAATTGCTGAGTTCGAGCAGAGACGATTGACAGGGACTTCAACCAATTATGTGGGGGAGGATGTCACGGTCATGCTTGTCCAGGGCATGTTGCCTGTGGCCGCATGCCCCCCTCGACCCCTTTTTACCATGCTTTTACCTTATGTATTTCATTTTGCTAGTTAGTTTACTTTCCTAGTATTTTTCTTTATAAGTGACCGCTCGCCACTTTGCATGTGCAAGGGTGACATTTCTAAAATTGTTCAGAATGTACTATATGGGGGTGGGACTAACCATCAAATCCTCATATCCGGAGTTGTGAGCTATAAAGTCGTTGTTGTCATTTTTTGCTTTCTAGCCTTACAACACATCTTAATTTCTCAAACATGCTTTCAAACGTTTGCGAAATCCTTTTCCTCTAAACCCGTTTTCTAAAACCATTTTCTCTCAAAACGGGGGCGGAGGTTACGAAAGGTACTCGGTGTGCCGTAGGCAATCAGAATTTGATCAGGCTAACTTGTTCGTGAGTTAGAACAAGTGCCGCACAATCGTTTAGCGAGGCGCGAAATTGCGATTGTGACACAGGGCTTTCTTCTCCCAACTCACCCACCTTCTTTCTCTAACTCTAGTGTATTTTCGGATGATTTGTTGAGTGAAGAATCCTTCTCCCTATGGTCCTATTTATAGGAGTTGGATGACATGCTTGATCATCCAACCCTTGCCTCATAGCTTACTATCTATGCTCCTTCTTGTCACCATGCACACAAGCTCAACATGCATCCTTACACCTGTCTCCTTGCATGATGACTTTATCATGCATCCCAACACCTCCTTGTGAAGTGTTAAACTCAACTGGAGCCACTTAGCATAAAATTTTCTCAACCATGCATCCAACCTAGCCCCAGGAGATGGACTATGCGTCCAACTCCTCTCCTCTATGCGTCCACCTTGCTAGTTTTAGGGTATGGTCCTCTTTTCTTCTTCCAACCTTCCTACACTTAGCCAAATTTTCCTTTCCAAAAACCTCCTAGGCGTTCACATACTACCAAGACTCCAACACTTTATCATAATTTCCTCTGTATATGAGGTATGCGTCCAACTAGCTTCATGGTTCCCACACTTAGTCAAAGTTCTATTTACAAGTCTTGCTATGCGTGTGGACTTCCTCACTCTTCCTTGGGCATGCGTCTACTTGGCTATGTTTCTTGGTTCATGCGTCGAAATACCCCCATGGACTTCTTCTATGCATCCATAGTATAGTTTTCAAGCCTATGCTTCCAACTTCAATCACCCAACACTTAACCATTTTCTCCTAATCCTCAAGGTATGCGTCCAACCCTTCCTCTTCTTTTTTAGGGTTGCTTCTCATCTCCCCAAGTCATCCAACACTTAGCCAATTCTTCCCTGGAGTATGCCTTATGCGTTCAATCTTTAGCATGGTGAGATTCCTTTCCAATCTTGCACCATGCCTTCAACCTTGCTCTTCAAGGCTTAGGTTTCCTTTCAACACCTCAATACTTAGTCAAAATTCTCTCCAAAATGGTACACCATGCATTGAGCTTGCTTGCTATGCGTCCATCATGGTGGTTCTTCCAAACTAGCAGAAGTGGTAGAATGTGCTCAACTCTCAGCTAACTCCCAACTATGCTTCCAACTTTACCTTCTTTAACACTTAGTGAAATTTCCTTTCCTTCCCAGGGTTATGCGTCCCGACCTTGAGTTTTCCAAGCATAGTTAAGTTTTCCAAGCATAGTTGTGACACTTAAAAAATCTCATTAGCTCATTTGCCACGATGGTCCAAGATTCGAAAATCACCTATCGTGGTTTTCTCCTAAACTCACCTATGACTTATAATTAACTCAAAACTCAAGTTTGCTCAAATACTTTTTTCTCCTCGCGATATTCTCAACGCATAGTACTCTCTTAGTTGGCCAAAATTTGGCTAACTTCCAAGCCCAGATCTTCTGCCTCAAAACTTTTCGAACTCCACAAGCTTGTGTTCAAATTTTCCTCATTTTCCTAGTTTCCTTTCATTATGCCACCTAAGCTACTAGGTCAAAATTTAGGGTTTCACAGCCCTACCCTCTCACTGGCCCGAGAGGGGCTTGGTTTGTTGGTTGGACCACAAACCAATTGTTCATTAGAGGATTAGTGAGACTTAAGGAACAATATGTAATTACAGGGGTAAAACGGTAATTTTGACTCAGTTGTAATTACGAACAACTTGTGAAAAATCAACTTACTAATCATGGTTACATCAAGTGGACAGAAATATATCTACAGTGAGGAGAATGCAACTACTGAGCTATAGTGGAGTGTCCTCGTACTTAACGAATGTTAATTAACTAGGTTAAAGAGTTTAGTCGGTTAATTTCGGATTGTTGGAGTTCATGATCTGTAGGTCCATTAGGTTCCCTTGTTAGCTCATGGACTAATCCTTAGAACAGTGTGATGAAAGAATTTGAAAACATTCAAATTCGTTTTAGGAGTAAGATTTACGATTTGTTCGTTTTAATTATGAATTAAACAAAATTGGAGTTGATAATATTTAAATATAATTTAAATATTAATCGGATGAATAGAGATTCATCGGATTGGAAAAATCGGGATAAGTGGAAAAATTATTAATCTAATATTTAATATTAATTTAAATAATTATTTATTATTTAAATTAATTTAATATAATTATTTATTATTTAAATTAATTTAATATTAAATTAATATTATTTAAAATTAATTAATAAAATTACATTTAATTTGTAAATTGAGAATTCAATTTTTTAATTTGGGAAATTAAATTTGGATATTGATACCACTTGGCATGTTGAAGTAAGAGGTGGGAGGATGTGTTATTCTTTCTTAAACCATCTTCAAACACCTCCTAATTGAATTGGATAATTAGCAAATTTGATGTTAATTTGCAGATGAAATCGTTTTGCATGTGTTCTTCAATATATTGAAGAACGAAAGATTGACTAAGGGTTAACAATTTTGAGCAATTTTGCTGAATATCTCCATTAACTCATACTTCTCCAAAAACTCTTTTTTCTCTCAAATTTGCTCCAAATTCATCACAATTTGAATCTCACAATCGGTTCTAAGGCTAGATGATAATAAGAAAGACTCTTGTGGTGGTCCACGATGTATTCGTGATAAAAAATTTGAAGGAATTTGATTCAATTTTGAGCTACCACAAGTTAGTATCTTCTGTTTTTTGGTTTTTGAAACAAACATGTTTAATCTTCAAAATTAATGTTTTAGATCCTAATTGCTTCCGCATTTATGTTTCTAATTCCTTTGGTCATGGTTTTTTATCATTTTCAAATTTGATTTTTTAAATCATCTCATCTGTGTGTTGAGATTTAATTTGTTGACATTTGATTTCAAATCAAATAAAGATCTCAATTAAATTCCCCCATAAATGGACAAGCAAAAAAATTCATTGGAACATATCTCTTTTTTAAAAAATATTTCGTTAACATATTTTTTTTCTTTTTGCATTTTGCACTTTGACTTTGAGAGTAGAGCGTCTAACCGCTCATCAGATGCCTAAAATCACTAAAAATCACTACTCTCATGTTGACAATGCTAGGGTAGCGCCTAAGATAGGGTTACTTCACTTTTGCTTCGAGTTTTTCATTCAAATTTGGATTGGTTTGGTTCTTTTAGCCTTCAAAACTTATTTTCTTTTGTATTTATGTGAAAAACCTAGCAAACAACATCAAATCCAATAAAAACATCCCTAAATCACAGGAAAATAACACACTTCTGTTTTTCAATTTTGAAAGTTAAAACCCTTTTTTCTCTAGAATTCTTTTGTGTAGAAAGCATGCTTAATCACAAATACGTCTCGCTTGTCATTCTCGCTCTCGCTCCACACCAGACACACGTAAATGCGAACGAGAATGAGAATGTGGAATGAGAATAAGAACGAGAACGACGAGCGAGACATATTTGTGAGGCACGACAATGAGAAGTGAGACTGATGATCTCACAATCACTCATAAATCTCTTGCTCTCGCTGATCTCGCTCTCACTCTTTCTGATAAGTGTCATTTTCTTCCTCTCATTCTGGTTAAGATTTCTCTCATTTTGATTACGAAAGTCTTGCTAGAAAGATGAAAATGAAAAAAAAAAAAAAAATAGGGCGACATAGATTGAAATCTCTGGAAAATAAAGTCTCGTTGGGAAGAAAATGAAAAACAAAGGAAAAAAGAAGAAGAAGACCAGAAAAAACGAAAAAGGAAAAAAGTTGTGAGAACGAAATGGTGGACGGGAAATTTCCAAACGAACAATCTCAACGAAATCTTTCAATTTCTTATTTTACTATGTTCAATTCTATGTATTCCTCTATCCATATCAATTTGCAAATTCTTCCTCGGTTAGTTAAAAGAATGAAATTGGCTGATATTATGACAATACTAGGTAGCATAGATATCATTATGGGAGAAGTTGATCGTTAAAATGATAATTGATACATCACAAGTTCAAGATATCAATTCTTTTTCGAGAAAGAATGAAGAAGGGTTAAAGTGGTAAATTCACGCAATGATGACATTAGCAGAAGGCCAAATTTCGAGTATTTTTTAAAGTGAGACCAAATTTCGAGTAGACCTCTCAAAATAGATCATCAGTACAGATATCTCATATTTTCACCAAGTCTTCTTCTATTTGAGTGTGTCAATCTATTATATTTGTTTATTTTTTACTTTTTCTCCACAACTATAAACTACATTTTCCATGGTGGTTCGCTAAACTTTTAGCTCTTATATATATATATATATTAACAATGGTAGGCCTTAAACTACGCGAGGGAGAATGATGACAAATGAAGGATAATCTTCTTCTTATCTATTTTGTAAGTTTATATATTCATTTTCGTGAAATTGAATAATAGTTATAGATATACTAGAAATAGGCTTTTTATTTTTAATAGAATTGGTTAGGTTTTATGTTAAAGGTTTCTTACCATAAATGCAAATATTATTATTTTCCCTTATTCTCTTCACATCAAAGACAAACTAAGAGATCAAAAACTAATATAATTAATTAATTAATTAATTAATTAATTAATTAAAAATAATTTAATCATTAAAATAATCATTCATTTATTAAATCAAGCAATATTTGAAACTAAAATAAAATAATATTTGAACGGATTTTCCTTGTGTGGAATTGATATTTAGGGTTCCTCAAAATATCTACTATCTCTAACTTCACTTCTAATTGATAAAATAATAAAATAATTTAGATGTTTATTTATCAAGGAAAATCCAGAAATCTTACCTTGTGAAAATGTAAAAAATCTAATTGAAATCCCTATATTTCAAAAGAATATAGATGGAAATTTCATTTTTAGTAACTATAAAGTAAAGATTAAAAATTACTTTTAGTCCCTATACTTCTATGGAAGTAACAATTTGGTCTCTAAACTTTACTTTGTAACGGCGGTTTAGTTCTTGTACTTTCAATTTTGTAACAATTTAGTCTATGAGTTTTAGTATAACAACTTAGGTCTTGTATTTTCGAATTTGTAACAATTTAGTTCCTACCGTAAAAAAAATATATCAAAATTAGATGTCAATTTTTACTATTTTATGATGTAGATTATGTATTTTGTAAAAATATTGAGTTTTTTATTAGTTTATTGGTTTTAGGTAAGAAATCTTATTAAATTTTAACACCAATTTCTACAATAGGACTAAATTGTTACAAACTTTAAAGTATGAGGATTAAATTGTTACATAATAAAGTTTGGAGACTAAATTGTTACAAAATTGAAAGTGTAGGAACTAAATCGTTACAAATCAACTAAATTGTTGCTTTTATGAAGGTTTAGGGACTAAAGGTGATTTTTAACCTAATTTTTTTAAAAATAAAAAAAGAAAAAAAGAAAAAAAGAAAAAACCTAAATTAAAAAACTTTAAAAAAAACCTAAATTAAAAATAGCTAAAAATGAATCTTTAACATATCTAAGAATATATATACTTTTTAGGAAAAATTTCAATTCACGCCCCCTAAATTTTGGGGTTATATCAATTTAAACCTCAAATTAATAATCGTGATGCATCAATTTACACCCTCCTTCAAATTTGGTTTAAAAAATATCGTGTGAGACATTTAAACTTTTCAATTAAACTTCTAAATTGTTGTGAGTGAATTGATTTAGAATATTTACTAGGATTATATTTGAAAATCATCAATGCATCAATTCTTACACATGTGTAGACTTCTTCAAATGCCAATTTAACAAAATGGACGACTATAATTTGCAAAGAAAAATTTCAAAGAAATCTTAGTTAAGAGTCTAAATTAATTCACTCAAGTAAGTTTAGAGACTTAATATCAAACTATAAGTCTCACCCAACGTTTATCTAGATAAAACGTAGGGTTTAAATTGATACACCTATGAAAGTTCATGGTTAATGAACAAACCCCATAGTTCAAGGGTTTTTTGGTATTTGACTAACTACATATTCTGTTGGGAAAAACCTAACACTACTATCGGAATAAGCATAAAAATAACAAAAAATTAAAAGAAAACAATAAAACTAGAAACACAAAAATTAACATAGAGAAACTCCAAACCAGAGAAAAAAACCACGAACTAAAAAATTTCACTATGTGAAAAATTCTAACAATCACACAAAGTAATCCTCTCTTCTGATTCCTGAGCATTCCCTCAAAGCAGGGTAGGCTCCTTTTATAATGTTGAACTTTTCTAATGTGCGACAATTGCAGTTCTAATATTTTGTCAAAACTCAATCAATTGATCCTTGTTCTCTTAAACATACAAGAATCCATTGAAATACAAAAACTAAACTATTTAATTCTTTTTTTTAGTATAATAGGGGTAAGAGATTTGAACCACAAACTTCATGAATAATAACACTCTTATATATATGTCAATTTAATTATCTCACTTTCAAAAGAATTAAATTTAATTAAGTGGTAATTATCATTAAATTACACGAAAAGGTTTATATTTCTCTCTATTTGGAATCGAATACACATAAACTTAAAGTCCATGATGTAAATTGGTAATCTAACAATGTGATTAATTATTTAAATATATGCCCAAAGAATTAATCCATGAAAAGTTAGAAAGCTCAAAATTGAAAATTGGGGAACTAATTTAACCACGATTGATATTTGATTAAATTTAAATTTCTTTGAAAAATGAAATAAATTACAATGTAATATTTTTTTTCAAAAATAAAATATTACGACTTTCAGTTTTCTTAAAGATAAACTGAACTTATGTTATTTGAAAAAAAATGTAAGAAGTAAATAAAAGAAAGAAACAAATAAAAGAAGAAAAAAGAAAAGGGTGAACATCTAGGTAGTTTAAACTCATGCCTCCTAATTCTTAATCGAAGTACCCAACCCCTAATCTAGTTATTTCTATGCATTTCAGACGACAAAATGTAACTTTATTATTATTTTTTAATAAATTTAATTATTCTCGTCTCTTGAAGATATGAAGAGGAATAAACTACAATATTTTAATAAGTTTCAAAGAAACCTTAATTTTCTAATAATTTGAAGAAGCAACAATATTAAAAGTAAATAAATATATAAATCAGAAATCCTCCATTTGAGCTATGCTAAAATTTGATAAGTTGATAATGCTAAAAATTAGACTAAAAATTCAATAACATGAAGATGGAATGGGTGGAAAATGCACATTAAACTAATAAATGAATGAAATTTGAAAAGATTGAATATGAAAAACTTTATCATTTCACTTTCCTAAAATATATTTTTAATTATAGTTAATCATAAAAAAATTATAATAATTGAGTTTCCGTCTCTCTCCAGAATTATAAAATGGGGATTTTTTTTCGTCATTATATTACCAACATAACTCATAACAAACTTGAGTTACTTTCATTTCCATCGTGTTCATTTTCTTTTTCTTCTTTGTTACTAAAGTAGTAAATACAAACATCAAAATCTAATTTGGACCACGTGTTGAGAAAAATGTTAACAAAGATGCGTGTTGTGTTCCAAAGTTGCATACGTTGCTTGTAAAGAGGCTTCCAAACAAAGTAAAGCTGGTTTAGGTATATTTAAGCAATGAAGAGGGTGTTTGAAAAACCTATTTCACACCTCGATGTTATAGGGTGTTTGGGAAACCTATTTCACATCTCGATGTTATATGACTCAACTCCACAAATTTCAATAGTATATCCTATTCAACTCCACTAATTTCAATAGTATTTCCTATTGAAGTTTGCACACATTTATAAAAAAAAACCTATCTTTCTCTTAGACATTTATCGAGGAACTCTACCTTTACAACTTTGCATCTCAAATACAAATTTTGGAACTCCCAATATAAAAACTCAACTCAATGCCCCAATCATTTGTGACTTGTGGTATTAGTTCTTCGAGGAGCGTTCAGTTTTTGCTTCCTAACATGAAAATTATTTTCCATATGGTAATAGATAATAAAATTTGGAAGATTTGCTTTAAATGATTTGATCCCTACTTTAAGCACACAAGGGTCCATTGCATTAATAACATGTTTGGAAGTTCATGCATCTGTGCAACTCCCAAATCGTGACCTAAAAAATGGACTACATATAGTACATGTCTAAGCACTTCACAAATCATAACCTGATATTTGTTCCTATATGGGGAACTTTTTGCTTTAGATGAAGACGCTGTAAATTCAAGCAGATACTTCTTCGGGCATCATCGATAGCTTTCACGTGAACCATAAGACAAAAATGTGATGTTACAGCCAAAGCCCAAAGACCACTTTGACTATTAAGAACATAATTATCAACTATCTTCCCTACAACGACATTTACACATTAGTCCTCAGTTTAATCTAGCTCAACAAGTATTTCACACCTCCTTTGCTCTTTTTCGAGCCAAAAAGCGCTCTTTTGCAGCAGCAACAGCATCTTCATTTCTTTTATGGTGATCGCGCTTTGGTTGTTCACCTTGCTCATGCTTGGGCTGTTCCTCAACTTGTGTTTTATCACGTAGCATAGGGGGGCTAGTAACTTGTATATCAGATGGTGTTGTTTTGTTTGAAATCGAAAGGTGTTCGTGTTCAAGATGAGGATTCTCTTCTATTGTCTTCGCTGACTGGGAAGGTAAGTTGGAGTATTTCAACAACTGATGGTCATCAAAGGTATTCGCATTAGCACTCTCTTCATGCTTCTCCAATATATGAACTTCAGTCTGCTTCTGTTGCTTCTCTGATTGAAGCTTCTTTGGAGGTTCCCTTGGCTCAATTGCGTTTCTGGCACCGTAGGCGATATTCTTTTGAAGGTTGAAGTAAAAGTCGCTAATGTCGCTCTTCTTAGTAACCTGCAAATGAGTACAAAAAAAAAAAGGAAAAAAAAAAAAAACAATCAGCTAACTGGCTGTCAATGAAAAACACACATTAAGGGAAGCATAAATCTATTCTAAAGATAATAAAAAATGAAGATATGGGCTGTGCAGCATGGTTAAAATACACAATGTGTAAGAGAGTTCAATCTGACCCCATCCTCCACAAAATGTAACAGCAATATTTTATGAGAAACTGTAAATGATAATAATAAACAAAATAAAAAAGGTTAATTTTGTAAAAATGTCTCTAACCAAAGGCTTTGTTTAGAGGCAGAAAGCCCCTAGAAAATGCCAGTCAACATAGTTTATAGGCCCCTTTTTACCTCCTTTCCTGGTCCACGACTTCGTATCCTATTAGAATTTAGTCAATTCATCTATTCTTCACAAACGTCCTTCAATTTTCATAATTCCTTTGGTTAAAAAGAGACTAAAAACGGGTACTGGGACATCCGAATTCAACATATAGAGGCTGGTAGCGAGTGTCATGGGTCAAAAATCCCAACTCCTAGAAATCAAGGCTTGTTTTGGTTACTTGGACCCAAAGCCACTTCTGAATGCACCTCTCATTTGACCCAATCCTCATTTCTTATAAAACGTGGTTGGACCCTTAAAGAAAATCTCAGGTATACTACTAGCTTCTAGACAAACTTGCAATAAAATAATTTTTATCAACATGTTTAGCATGGTTGGAAAACCAGTAAAATATAACCAGGTTTTACGTTCTTATTGAGGAAGAAAGAAGTCCAAAACAACCAGTTGGATTGTGCTTACTTAGGCATACAAGAAAAAACATAGTTGAGTGACAGGGATATGCACAGCCGGGATGCAATGCAAGTGTGGTATTATTCCCAATCAGTGCATATCAGCCATAGGCTACAGGTCAAATGTTACATACACCAAACAAAGACCATGATCGAGATGACATACCAAAGAGAATGAAAGAATAAAATGGCATACCAGGGAAAAAAACTAAAGAAAACTAAACAAAGCCAACAAAAGGGAGCACCCTGGAGAAACGGTCTTTAATCTAACAAAATGTGACCTAGTGAATAATTACAAAAATCAAGGAACTCATGGAGGTCTACGTGAGTGTAGAAACCAGTGTTAGGCCCTAGGATTACTTCGGAATTGGCCTCTTATCTATCCCTTCGGGGACATTTAATAAAATTGGAATTGGCCTCTTATCTCTTTTTTTTTATTCTCAAAATCCGAGTTTGGACGTTTGGGGTATTGCCCCTTAATCGAGGAGTTGGACCATCTGTCCTTCCCCTCAGGGTGGAATGTAGAGGCTCCTGGTAACTGGGAGATATAAGTGGAAGGCTCTTAACCGATGCCAAAATCCAGAAATCAAGAAACCTTTGGAGATATAAGGATAAAAAAGTAGGAGGTGTTAGGTAAAATTATTGTTATTGATGGTTTTGAAGAGGAGGGCCGTTGGATGAGGTACTCAAGCAAGAGCATCTCTTGTTAAAAGTGGAGTTTGTGGAGCTGGTAAGGAGAGAGACCATAAGTTGGAGAAAAAATGTGAAAGTAAGGTGGGCCAAGGATGGCGACTGTAATTCTGCATTTTTCCATAGAATGGTGACGGGTAGAAGAAGCAAGAACTTACTTGACTCTTTAGAGAAAGATGGGGGAGTTGTAAAAAGGGATACGGAAATCAAAAAGGAAAGGAAATATTATCTTTCATGCCCCAGAGGTGAACCCTAAACCCTTCGTGGATGGCCTTAATTGAAGCCACCATCTTTGCAGGTGAACAGGCTGAGTTGGATTCCCCTTTTACCGTAGATGAAATCAAGAAAGTTGTTTTTGAGTGCAATACAAACAAAGCCCATGCCCATGATAGTTTCTCTGTTGTTTTCTTTCAAGATAATTGTGAGGAAATTAAGGAGGATTTTGCATGGGCGGAAGTTAAGGAGGATCTCTGCACATGAGTTTAGAGAGTTCTTTGCCAGAGGTAACTTCAATAATTCCATAAATGAAAATATTTGCTTCATCCCAACGGAGAGGGAAAACAGGGCTAAGGATTCCAAACCTATCAAAGAGACCTCATGGAGATTATCAAAGAGACCTCACAAAGATAAGAAAATTTTCCTCCATTCGTCTTTTCACTGGAACGGGAGATTTTTGTGGCAAGCCGGTGTGCGCGTTTTTTGGAGTGTATGGGGGAAAAACAATAGAAAGTTTAGAGCAGTGAGGGACCAATGGGATATTTGGACCTTTGTTAGGTTCAATGTTTCCTTTTGAAATTCGGCCCGAAATCTTTTTGTAATTATTTTTTAGGTTTTTTTTCCAAAACCGGAGTCCCTTTCTTTAACGGGACTTCCTTTCATTTTTTTCTCAATGCTGAGTTTTTTTATTTTAAAAAAAATAATAATAATAAAATAAAAAAATAAAAAAATAAAAAAAAAACCAAGATAGGTGTGTTTCATCAAGAGAGCCATAAGAACTTAAGGGCAGGGGTAGAGGAAACCTCCTCCTGCAAAACTAAACAAGAAGAGGCCTCCAATTTTTAATCATAAGAAGGCTATAATTACAAAAGAATTTGGTGTAATTTGTGCACCACCAAGAGGTTGTATGCTGAAGAAGAGCCCGAAAAGAATCAAAAGAAATAAATTTATCTTCAAACATCCTACTATTACTTTCTTTCCAAAGACACCACAAAAGCACACGAGTAGCACATCTCCAAAGGATTCTTCTTTTTCCACAAAAACTTCCACCATCAAGACCATCATCATCCAATCATCAATCTTCTTAGGGAGACAGTTAGTCATCCCAAAAGTACTAAAAAGAATATGCCACCCTTTAGAAGCAAACTCAAAATGTAAAAATAAGTGATCCATAGTTCCATCTCTCTAGAAACAAAGACAACAAATGGAGGGGAGAGGGACCACTTTGGGAACTTCCTTTGAAGCTTCTCATATGCATTTAAACATCTATAAGCAAGGGATTAGAGGAAGATCTTCACTTTCTTGGGAATTTTAAGCTTCCACATAAAGTTGACCATAGGGAATTTACTTTCCATGACCCCCCAAATGTTTAGGCATATAGACTTGGTAGAGAACTTGCCCGAGGAGTCGTTCTTCCAATGTAACTGTCCCTATTTCTGTTCATCACACAAGAATTCAGCAACTGTACAAGAGCAATGGAACTACCAACTTCCCAAAGCTCTTTAGAATTGCTTCATCTCCAAAGGGCAATGTCAACAAACATTTGGACTTGGTTATTCAATCTTGGAATCTATTACTCTACAAGCAACTCAAGGAAGAGGAAACTTGTGAAGTTCAACAGTTACTTAGTACAATCGAAGGTAACAGAATTTCTTCCATACAAGATTCGAGATCGTGATCCTTGGATAATTCAGGAAGGTACTCGGTGAAATCTTTGTCAAAATATTTGATTGCTTCTTCTCCAATCGATAAGGTGTGTTATAAAGCTCTTTGGAAATCAAAGAGCCCCAAAAGGATTAATATTTTGACATGGGTTCTGCTCTGTGGCTCCCTAAATTGCTCTTCTACATTCAACATAAGCTTCAAAGCAAATGTTTATCACCATCAATCTGCCCCTATGTTAAGCTAATGGTAAAGATGTTCAAACATTTGTTATTTGATTGTTCTAATTCAAGAAAGTGCGGGTGGAAATTATTCGAATGCTTCAATGTGAATTGGGTTCTCGGGAATTCAGCAAGAGAAAACATACTGCAACTATTAGTCGGCCCTTCTTTTGCTTCTAAATCTCAACTTCTATGGCCAAACGTTGTTAAAGCTTTGGTTTCTAAGATTTGGTTTGAGCATAATAACGAGTTTTTCATGATACATCCAAAGGTTGGTCGAATAGATGGGAAGCAGCCCGTCTTTTAGCTTCTTCTTGGAGTTCACAATCCAAGTTATTTGAAGATAATATTCTATTCAGGACATTTGTCTAAATTGGAAGGCTTTTATTTTCCCTATGTAATCAAGCTTCTTATTATGATTGTACTCTTTGATTCCTTATATTTCTTGTTTTTCTAGTATTTCGAATAGGATATGATGAGGGTGCTATAGGGTGTCAACCTAGTTTAGATGTCCAGGTGCACCTACTGATCCACATTAAAAGCCAACAATCTCATCAACAATTTCATCTTCCCTTGGGAGAATTGCCTCTACGTGGAAGCAACATTTTTGCTTCTTCGAGCCAAAGTCCATCTGTGACAAAAGCTGGAGTTTTCCTCCCTTTCCTGTAGCCACTTAAGTTACTTTTTTGAGCCCAAGCACATTGCTCTTTGATAACAGTCTCAGACTCTCAGCTAAAGCAGCCTTACAAGCTTCCCTTTCCTTTCTATCTTCTTCAGATAAAGCTACCAACTCTTCTAGTTTATCTAGCTTCCCTATCTTATCAGTTAAAGCCTTCTTTTGGCAGCTCGCATTGCCAAACACCTCCTTATTCCAACTCTTTAAGATGCCCTTCAACCTTTCAGTTTTTCCATTGCACAAACCGGCCATCCATCCGCCTTCAAGCCACCCCACCATTTTTCGAGATTCTTGCTAAAAGAATGGTGATCCAGCCACATGTTTTCAAATCTGTACAAAGTAGGGCCCCACAATTAGTTTCTCATAAAAAGAAAATATGAAAGAACTCACACTTCTAATAAACCAAGTAATTCGAGGTACTTGGACCCTCCCAAACTTGAGATAACATTCAAGTCCTAATTCACTCAATAGAATATTACCTATCTTGCCAATCTCCTTATCTCTATTTATAACCAAATTCCATAACCAACTCCCTAACTAATTACGATTATAACCTTGCTATCCCTCTAACACTTCTAATACCGTTCCTATCATTACGGACCCCTAAAACACACCTTGTCCTCAAGGTGTGGGTACAAAACAATAAACAACCCACACTTTTTTTTAACACATAAAAACAGCCCCAAAAACAACGTTAATATCATAACCTCTCCTAAGAATTACCAGTGCTGTTTTGTGAAGATTTGGGACGAAAGAAATTCAAGAATCTTCCAAGAAAAATATAGATCGACAAAGGACATCATTGACAATTGTACTCATTCTCCTTTTTTTTTTTTTGGTGTAATGATCAGTTTTATTGCTGCCAGTTCCTCTTTGACATCTTTGAACATTGACTTCATCTTCTCCTTCGATTCACTCCTCCATCGATCTATTTGTTCATGCATTCTATTCCTTAATCGATCCATTTCTTCATGTAGACTTCTCCCATATTTCTTCAAGCAAACTTGCCCAGAACTCCATGGCCAAAACCGAACAACTTTGATACCATTGATAGAACCCAAATATATTGAGATATATTAGGTGGTTATACAAGATAAACCAAGGAATTCAGGTACTTGGACCCTCCCAATCTTGAGATAACACTCACGCCCTAATTCACTCACCACATTATTGTCTATCTTCCATATTCTCCTTCTCTATTTATAACCAACAGCCCTAACTAATTACTATTATACCCTTGCTATCCCTCTAACACTCTAATATCGTTCCAATCATAGATATTAAAAACTTACACTTGCTCATTTTGTCACTATACAAGGCATTTCACACATAATAAGAATTTATAAAATAATAAAATGAAAAGAAGACAGAATGTGAAAAAATTATACGTACATCCTCTTTCTCCTCCTGAAGTTGTCGGAGACGCTCTTCCTCCATCCATTTTGCTTGTTCTGCAAGCTTCTTTTTGTAGGCACTAGTGACAAATTTGTCCTTACCAGCATACAGATGATCATCTTTGTTTCTCTCCTTGGCTAGTTTTCTTTCATATATAATCTCCTGCTCTCTCTCTCTCTCTTGTGCCTTTTTCATCAAATTTTGAATATACTTTGGCTGCAATAGTAAGGCAGGGAGCCAATAAGCGTTTTCACCAGAGTGGCAATGTTAGATCAGGGTGATATTGTAATTTTATACATATTTGGTTTCCTTTAAGATGTCTTTATTATGTTACATTAAGTTCTAGGATGATCTCCTTTTTCTTTTTCTTTCATTAGATACAGTGAAATAAAAGTTAGATGAAACCAAACTGGTTTCTTCAATTCCTAGTTCTAGTTGAATCATAAGACCTAGTTCAAACCTAGAAGGATTCAAAGATGTCGTTATGTTTTATGTATTATGAATCAAGCTCTTGACTCAGTTACCCCAGCATAGTCAATAAATAAAGTTCTAATCAGTTTTCCAGCCTACATTTTGTGTTTCAATGTCTGAACTGAAAGACACAACTCTGGGTGAACTGCAAATATATTTATATATATATATAGTACTTCTAGTTCGTATATAATATCTAGTTGTATTTTTCTTCTTGTTTTTACAGGCATGTTTCCAAGAATTTGGTTATTGAACCATTTAGCAACTTCCAATCTCAAACACAGCCATAAAAATTATAATATCAAGACCCAACCACTGGTCAAAATCAGAGAGCTCACAGATGTAACTGCCAAATCCTAAATACCCTTTTTGAAAGTAAAAAAGTTGCATTGAAATTTAAGAAAAATAAAACTTTAATGATTAATTAAAACCTTGAGATCTCACAAAAAAATAAATAAATAAATAAAACAATACCTTGAGAAGAAATTTGAAATAGTAACAAAGGAACCAAACAAGTTTCTAGATCATATTATGAACATACCTTCCGCTCTTCACGATCATATGCTCGAGGTTGAACAGCCTTTTCTTTCATTTCATCATAGACTCCATCATAGTCAAAAACAGACGGATCCTCCTCTAGTGCTTTCTTGTGTTGCTCCTCAATCTAATTTGATTTTTCAAGGTGGAAAAATAAAATAAGTCTAGCATACAACCCTGAGATTCTTGTTAATGACATTATCTTTGCTCAATAAAGAGCCACCTGTTCTAACTTACATCCTTCAGCGCCTTATTCTTGGAAGCTTGGCGGGATATCTCTCTCTCAACATCATCATCATCATCTTCTTGAAATCCAAGAGGAGCACGACAGGGCCATCTTGTAGGCTGCTTCTGCTGTGATGGCTTAACCCTAAGCTGCAGGCCATACTTGCTCATTTTTACTGTCTTCTAACTATTCCTGTGAAAAAAAAATTAAATGTAGCCCATTGATGCATAATGCATACAAAAATGCTCCCGTATAAACACCAATGCTCTTCAAGGATAGATTACGTAGTGGCCCAACTTCCTAAGTCCTCTAACCAGAGTGCAAAGAAAATTTTAACTCTGTTCCCAGAAACAAGAATATTCCGCGGAGCAATCTCAACAAAAAATAGAATACCTAATTTGCTGGGATCCCAAATAAAACAGAGATGAAATAACATTAGGGTTTAAGATTTTTTTAAAAAAATGTCATGCCTCCTATATTTTGTCTGTTACTTGAAAACAATATTTTTGGAAAGGGTAGAGTATTAAAAATACTCCGAGTAATCCCACTAATGAACCTCATGGGTTGGTCAAGTGGTCAATGGGTCATGAGTATAATAAAGGACTTGGAGGAATGAGTTCAATTTATGGCGGCCACCTACCTAGGATTTAATGTTCTATGAGTTTCCTCGGCACCCAAACGTTGGACGGCCAGGTGAGTTGTCCCGTGAGATTAGTCAAGATGTTCGCAAGCTAGCCTAAACAATCAGTGATAATGTAAACCCACAGAGCGGTTAGATATGCATGCACAGGCATGATAGGCACCTAATGACAAATAGGAGGGAGCCAAAGTTTAGTAACAACTTTTCCAACTAGTCAAAGCAGACAATTATACCATCTCATAAAACTATACCAACCCACTGGTGGCACACAAGCAAGAACCCAAGGAGTCTCGATTCTATTTAATGGTAGTTGGCACTCAATTAACAGAGCCAATCTCACCCAACATGCCACCTTAGCCTAAATTATAAACATTAAGTTACAAACTCTCTGGTGGTGCATAAGTGGGCATCAAGTAGAACTCAACTTCAACCGTTGGTAGCTGGCACCCATCCTATGAAGCCATACTTTGCTCTCGTAGCTCCTCAATCATGGCACATTCTCATGAACTTTGATAGACGTTTGCAACTTTTCATAAAATATGCTTCAAACATAACTAAGCATGAGTTCCGGTAGTCAAAAATTTCCATGTATCATTACAATCCAGACTAAGGTCTCATCTGCATGCCAACATGTACGTCATCAAGTCATTAAAACCACATTCACGACACCTAAATCAGACATCCAGTTCATTCAACATTCATGTCACACAAACAAAACATTTACTAATTCACTCTAAACACACAATTCAGAACATTCAACAATTCATTAATTATTCAAACCACATAATGCAGGCACTCACTAGCTCATACAACATAGAAATGTCCAACCTAGCTACAAGCCTTCCATTAGTAAGGCCATTTACCTTAAAGCAATTTCCAACAATGAACTAGTTTATCTTCGAGCATCCTTGTAACCCCCAACCTAAAGAATTCATATAAATTAAACAGAAATTAGAGGCCTAAAAGCTTGCCTAAAGTGATTTATAGGTCATAGAGCTTATTGTAAAATTACTCAGAAGCGTTTAGGGATTAGCCAAACAGATCCTACCCCTTTAGGATCCAAATCTGAATTTTTTAGGCATCAATTGGGAAGAGGAATGGGTTGATTCCATTGCCAATAAATCTGACTGCAAGGTGGGTTCTTGGCCATCACTTATCTGGGGTTATCCCTTTTTGGAGAGCCAAAGTCTGGCTCCTTTTGGCAACCTATATTGGACAAGATTAGCAAGAAATTACAGTCATGGCAGCTTAATTTTCTCTCTAAAGGCAGCAGATTAACACTACTTAACACCACTTTATCAAACTTACCCACTTATTTCTCGTCCCTTTTCCATGTTCCTAACACTGTGGTGGAAAAAATTGAGAGGCTTCATCGTAATTTTTTATGGTCAGGCAACAGAGGCAGCAACGCTAGTCATCTTCTCGAATGGAATATTTTAAAAAACAGCCCACTGCAGAAGGTGGTCTGCAGAAGGTGGTCTTCCCAAAGCTCTTTGACATTGCGAACTCCAAAGATGCTTCTATTGCAGATGTTTGGAATGCTGGAAGTGCTGCTTGGTCACTGAAGTTTAGAAGAAACCGCAATGATGAAGAGATATCTGAATGGGCATCCCTTACCCATCTCATCCCTAACGTTACTCTATCTCACCATAGACTCATGGGTATGGAAGTTGGAGAACAATGGTTTTTTCACCATAGCCCCAAGAGAATTATATTTCTCATTTGGGAGATTGCCCATTCATGTCTCAACACATCGGATAGACTCCAAAAACGATGTCCATGGATTCTTCATGCTGATGTTTATGCCATAGAGAAAGTGAACTCACCAAGTCACTTGTTTTTAAATTGTTCCTTTGTGACTGATCTTTGGATGAACATACTTGAAGCTTTTAATTGGCACATTGTTCTTCCAAACGGCTCATTGAATTGGTCCAATATGCTCCTCATTGATCACCCTTTCAAGAATGCTAAAGAGACTTTATGGACAAGCATTGTGATTGCTGTTTTTGGAAGATATGGGACGAGAGAAACGCTCAAAATTTTCAGAACAAATCCAAATCATCCGGAGATGTTCTTGAATCTGCTATCTTCAATGCAATCTTTTGGTGTAAACCTTTATCAGCATTTCAAAGTCATAGTTTTTCTTTTCTCGTTAAAAATTGGAAACATCTTTTGTTTGCCCTATAAAAGGGGCTCTTTTTATATATCCTTGGATATTTCATTTGATCAATGAAATTGTTTCTTATCCAGAAAAAAATCCAATCCAAATCCATATAGGCACTAGACAGAAAGATTTTTAATGGTTATGCCGAATCTGGAAGGACTTAAACTGAATCACAGAGGTTTGAAAATTACACTGAAATTGTACCGCCAATGAAGGGGCAAAAAATCAAATCGAAGATACGAAGCAGAAAAAGATTGCAGGCAAGAATGAAGAAGCAAGATAGAACTCAGACAGATTTAGTCATGAAGTCGATTGAGGATGAAATTCGAGTGAGAAATCGGATGAAATCTGACAAGATAGAAGGGGAAAAGGGATTCCGGGAAGCAATTGTACAGCCAAAACCCATAGTGGAGCGAAATCGGGTTCAATGGCCGATCAAAAACATAAGAATGCATTGGAAGACAAAGATAGGAATGGAGAAGAATACCTGAAATCGAGAGATGAAGAAGATCGACTGGTTGCAACACGATGGTCGAGCTGGAGCAGCACGGTACTGCTCTGTCTGAAGCCAGGGGAGCCGCCGTGGAAAGGGAAGGATTCTCTTATTTATTTATTTATTATTTATTTTCTCCCTTAAAGAAAATGAAAATAATCTGGGCCAAGCCACATGGGATAAGATGAATTGGCCCACTGAGGGTAGGCTGGGCCTGGATCAGTTGGGTTCGATTTTTGTTCGACTGGGTAGACAAATAGCTGAATTTAAAGTAGGGCCCAATGAGACATTTAACCATGTTTAAAAAATCGAGCTAAATTAAAAATTAAAAAGAAAACCAGTTTTTAAAAATTTGTTTCTTTCTTTTTAATTTGACTAAGAATTCCATTATTGTAGTTAAGAAATATGCAAATCATTAAAAAAACAAAATAGAAAAGAAATAGGCTAAAATTTCAAAAATTAGGAACCAAAAAGAAAAATTTACCAAACAGGCCGTAAAATTTTGTTTAAAATCCAAATAAATATAGAACCTAAAGATTACAAAATACACAAAATCTAAAAGGAAAAATAAAAATAAAAAGGCTAGAGATGATAAGATATAAAAGATAATGCAACAGGAAAAGTTTAAAATAAAAACAACAATGTCATGTTGTAAAATTGAGGAGCAAAATGAAAAAAAAATGAGAACATGAAAATCAAAAATTTATAATATTAAAATAATAAATAATAAAATAATATCAAAGTAATTAAAATAATCAAATTAAATAAAGTAAACTTAAAATAAACTAAAATTTAAAAATAAAAAAAAAAAAAAAAAACCCTCTATTTATAGACAATTTAACAAGTAGGTGGTGGTATTTTATGGTTGTATCATTAGACACATAGCCACTAAGTTTTTATATCCGTTAAAACCTTACTAGGAAAAAACCTAATGAGAAAAAATTCCTACTTAAGGAAAAAGAGTACATATTTCATATAATTTACTATTTCTAAACGAACACAATCCACTTGCTTCCCTTATAGGAATATCATTTGAGATCTCTAAGTCGAAAAAAATCCTACTGAAGGAAAAAGAGTACATATTTCATATAATTTACTATTTCTAAAAGAATACAATACATTTGCTCCCCTCATAGGAACATCATTTGAGATCTCTAAGTTGTCGCATTTCAATGTTTTGCACCAATTTTTCAAAGGTTGTGGAATAAGTCTGCAAGGTTATCCTTCGAACATATTTGTTATACAGTGATGTCGTCATTTTCTTTAAGATCATAAGTGTAGAAAAGCTTTGGTGAAATATGTTTTGTTATATCTTCTTTAATATATATTCCTTTGATTTTGGCTAAACATGCTGTGTTGTTTTCGTATAATGTTGTTGGAGGATTTTTACTAGAAGACAAGCCACATGTTTCACGAATGTGTTGAGTCATTGATCTTAGCCATACACATTCTCTACTAGCTTCATGGATTGTAAGAATTTCAGTATGATTTGAAGAAGTTGTTGCTATGGTCTGTTTTACTGATCGCCGAGATATAGCAGTTCCTCCATATGTAAACAGATAATCTGTTTGAGATCTAGTTTTGTGTTGATCAGATAAATATCCAGAATCTGCATAACCAACTAAGTCAAAATTTGATTTATTTGAATAAAACAAACTCATATCGGTCGTTCCTCGAAGATAACGGAGTATATGCTTAATTCTATTCTAATGTCTTTTTGTTGGATAATAACTGTATCTAGCTAATAAATTTACTGAAAATGCAATATCTGGTCTTGTATTATTAGCAAGATACATAAGTGCACCAATTGCACTAAGATATGGTACTTCAAGACCAAGAAGTTCTTCATTATTATCTCGAGGTCGAAATATATCTTTCTTCACATGTAGTGAACGAACTTCCATTTGAATGTTTAATGGTTGTGCTTTGTCCATATAGAATTTTTTTAAAAATTTTCCCGTATAGGTTGACTGATGAACAAATATCTCATATGCTAAATGCTCAATTTGTAATCCAAGGCAAAATTTTGTTTTTCTGAGATTTTTCATCTCAAATTCTTTTTTAAGATATTATATTGTCTTTGAAAGCTCTTTAGGAGTCCCAATTATATTTTGTCATCAACATATATAGATATAATAGCAAATCCTGTTTGTGATTTCCTCATAAAAATATATGGACATATTGGATTATTTTGATATCCTTTTTCCAACAAATATCCACTCAGGCGATTATACCACATTCGTCCTAATTGTTTTAATCTATATAGTGATCTCTTTAATTTTATTGAATATAGTTCTCAAGAACTTGATTTATGTATTTCAGGTATCTTAAATCCTTTTGGGATTCTCATATAAATGTCATTATCAAGAGTTCCATATAAATATGCTGTGACGACATCCATAAGATGCATGTCCAAATTTTCATACACAGTCAGACCAATTAAAATTTATCCCAAATTGACATGAGCTACAGATGTTCAACATTTATCTCAACTGACATACAATAATTATCAAAAGTTTGGGATGTAAATTTACCAGCATTATCAAGACGAATAGTCTTAATTGTATAATTAGAAAATTGTGCTCTTAACTTAATTATTTGAGCAAGTAATCTTGCAAATGCAAGGTTTCGACTTGATAATAAGCACACATGCGACCATCTACTGGATGCGTCTATTAATGTCATAAAGTATTAAATGGTCCACTTGGTGGGTTAATAAGTCCACATATATCACCATGAATTCATTCCATAAATGTAGGTAGTTCAATTCCCATTTTAGCTGGTGATAGTCAATTATTAATTTGCCTTGAGAGCAAACATCACATAATAATTCCCTAGATTGAAAAATCTTCTGGTTCTTCAATGAGTGTCCATTTGAATTTTCAATGATTCTTCTCATCATTATAGATCCTGGATAACCCAACCGATCATGCCAAATTATAAGTATATCTGTATTCATGAACTTCAGATTCATTGTTGCATATGTTTCGTAGACTCGTATATGAGTATAATATAATCCAAAAGATAAAGCATACAACTTTTCCAATATAAGTTTTTCATGTGAGATAGGAGATATGATGTAAAGATATTCTATCTCATTTTTCCTATCAGTCTCAATATGATAACTATTGCAACATATATCTTTAAAACTTAATGGATTTCTCTTTGATTGACTAGAGAACAATGCATTATTAATTATAAATTTTGTTCCTCTTTTGTTTTTCCAAATCTTTCAATCAAGTTTATAGAACCTGATATTGGATTGACTTTTGCTTCCACCATTGTCAATTTGGAAAAATATTTTCTATTTGTAAATATTGTATGTGTAGTTGCATAGTCTGTCAAACATAGATCTTCATTCCTATTTTTGAGTCACTCAATATATGAAAATTGTCAACGATTCTTCATTTAAGATAATTACAATAAGAAAAACAAAACTTGAAATACAAGGTTTAACTTAAAAAACATGAAAGATAGATAGATAAAACAATTCTACCTATTCTCAAAATCAAAAGAAACACTTGCTATGCCATTATTTGAGATGATTTTCTCTTCAGAAGATTCAAAGAAGTCCGCCACATCCAAATTTGTTATATTGGATTGGTCAAATATATCATTATCCTGGTATGCAAAATTTGCTTCCACATTTTTCCCTTTTTCCTTCAGGGAAGCTTGATAGATCTCAACTAGGTATTTTGATGTACGACAAACACGAGACCAATGTCCAGTCATCCCGCATCGGAAGCATTTATACTCATCATCTTTTGAATTTTTATCTTGTGGAGCTTTTCCTTTATAATCATCATTTTGGGTGGTTCTTTTGAAATTTGGATGATTAGAATGACCACCACGAAAAAATAATTATTTCTTCCTCTGTCATGGTCACGACCACAACCACGAACTCGACCACAATTATTAAAATTTACAATATTCACTTCAGGGAATGGTGTTGTTCTAGTTGGTCGAGATTCATGGTTCTTCATCAATAGCTCATTATTTTGTTCAACCACGAGAAGACATGAAATTAATTCAAAATATTATTTAAAACCTTTCTCTCGATATTGCTGCTACAGGAGCATATTCGAGGCATGAAATGTAGAAAATCTCTTTTCCAACATATTCGCAGTAGTAATTTTCTCTCCGTATAACAACAATTTTGAATTGATTTTAAATAATGCGGAGTTGTAGTCACTTACTGATTTGAAATCTTGGAGCCTCAAATGCATCTATTCATAATGAGTTTTAGAAAGAATGACTGTTTTCTAATGATCATATCTCTGTTTTAAATTCTTCCACAAGATACATGAATCTTTTATTGTTAAATATTCCATCTTCAATCCCTCGTGGAGATGATGTGAAGGAAAATCATGCTTTTGCTTTTTCCTAAATGGATTGCATTTCCCTCTTTAATTGTTTCTCCCAAGTTCATGGCATTTAGATGTATTTCATCAAACACCCATAACAAATAATTATTTCCATTGATGTCAAGAGTTGCAAATTCTATTTTTGTAAGATTTGCCATGATAACACTATCACAAAGAATTATATTTATATTAGCAATTTAATATATACTAAACATGCAAAACAACGTTTTATTTACTAATTATAATAAAGAGAAGATGACATACCTTCAGAACCTACCTTCAATGGAAAAAGTTGTGGAGAGTTTGAAATCTTGAAGTGAGGAACAAGTTCTCCTTTCTTCTTGATCTTTGATCAATTCCTTCAAAGCCAAATATGTTTAGCTTCTTGGGGTTGTCTTTCAAATTTGTGTATCGGGGTTATTCTTATTATCGTTGTGGGGGTTCACCTAAATAAGGGGAGTTCTCAAACATAATTGAGGTAGTTCCCTTTTATCAGGTTCTTAGGCCATGTAGCGTTGGCTACTCTAATAAGTGTAGATCCACAGAAGACCGAGGCTATAGTGAGATGGGAACGACCTAAGATGGCGATAAAAGTTCGTAGTTTCCTGGGCTTAGCAGGTTATTATAGGAGATTTGTTGAGGAGTTTTCGAAGTTAGCATTACCACTTACTAGTTTGATGAAGAAGAATACTAAGTTTGAGTGGAATGAGAAGTGCGAGCAGAGGTTCCAGGAACTGAAGAGAAGGTTAGCATCAACATCTATTCTAGCATTTCCAGAGTCGAGTAAGGAGTTTGAAGTTTATGTAGAATGGAAAAGTAATAGCCTATGCCTCTTGACAGTTAAGACCTCACAAGAATAGCTACCTTACTCATAATTTTGAGTTAGTTGCAATTGTATTAGCTCTAAAGATATGACAACATTACTTGTTTGTGTTGGGGTTGATGTCCTAAAACTTGTAGTTTGTAATTTTCGAAACTTCTCAATAAATTTGTTATCGAGATTTATTCAGTAAAGTAGTTATTGAATATGTGAAATTCCTAAGGATTGAGATTTTCTTAATTTGGGGTGTTTGAATTTGAGATTTGAAGGTCTTGTTTGTTAGCAAGGTTGTTAGATCCAAAGCGTTACTTATCAACATCGGTGATGAAGAACGCCGAATAGAGAACATTGTATTCATTGAATGACCAAGTGGTTCGGTCTAACTAAGATACCTTAAAGCAAGCGCTTATTGGGAGGCAACCAAATTTTATTGCTTTCTTTATGTTTCCCTTTTCAAATTAACTTCTTTGTTTTGTTTTAAAAAATCATAGTCACTCATATACTTTATTCTTTTCAGGATCATGGTTCATCACAAAAGGTACTTTTTCCACCAAGCCTGTTTGTTGGCTTCCCGCTTGCTCATAGACTTGTTCTTTCTTCTTCGATTCTCTATGCATTGAAGACAATACATGATTCTAAGTTTCGGGTGGGAAGAGTTTTGTGTGTGTTTTCTTATCCTGTTATGCATGTTTGTGAGGTTTCAATGACTATATTCATGTTAATGAAACTTTAAAAAAAATTGAAAATTTTGATCTTTTAAAGATGATGGGAATAGTTGGTTGTGTGCTTTTGATATTGATTGCCCACGATAAGATTCAAATTTGCATGATAGATGACTTATTGCGGAAATAAGATAGCATTATCTTGAGTTAAATCCATCTAAGTCCCTCTTAAAGTCTCCCATATTCTTGAGCACGTAGCCATTCTAATTTAGAATCTTTAACTTAGAAAATGATTAAGTTGGGTGTATGTAATTGTCACTCCGAAAGGCTTCACCGGTTAGAGAGTTGAAATGCATGATGGTTTGTAATTTTAGACTAAGAAAAAAGAAAAGAGTATACATGCCTTTGAGAAAAACGTGTACACAAAATAATTGAGCTTTACATGCCTATCTTTTTATGATTTTTAAATATTAAACTTGTAATAAGTATGCATAGTGGGGGTAAAGGAGCTATCTTTGCTGTGATCAGTAAGGACGCCTGGAAATTGACTGGGTATATCACACCCTATCCCGAACCACCCTTCTGTAGCCCGAGATAGAGCGTGAGGATAGCAGTTGTCGACTTCCCAGCCGACTCCCACTGTCAAACTTACTCTAGCTTTATGGTTAACCACCTTTCTTAGGACGATGAATCTGTTAACTCTCAACAAACCTCGACATCGACCGACAACGGGAACTTTCCTGCTACCTGAAAAGTGAAAAACATTTGAAAGGACGAGCTAAATAGCCCAGTGAAAAACATTTGAAAGGACGAGCTAAATAGCCCAGTGAGTAACGGTTTTGAAAAATACTTAACTTTAACTCAGAAACTGATCATAGTGTAAACACTGTAAAATGATGCGTATAAAATATTGATTCAAGTCATATCCATGCAAAAACATGCTCAAATGCCATTGTCAAATCATATAAGTTCATTTCAGAAAAGATATTCAGAAATTCAGTTTATTTCAAACCATTTTCCTTAGTTGAGGCGGAGCGGAGCTCAACGCTACTCAACATCGAAAACATCCTTAATTGAGGCGGAGTAATCTCAACACACCTAACGTTGAAAATCCTTAGCTGTGTGGAGTAATCTTAACACATCAGCTTAAAAAATCTCCCTATGTGCACATAAGAATTATAATCCAAAGTGTCCATATGCCTTCTCACCGTACTTCAGCATTGGGATCCCATAACAAACCTTCACCAAGTCCCTCGGCAATGGGGACCGTCAATCAACCCATATGCCTTCTCTTGGTTCCTTGGTATATCAAATCCGGGCTACCCATATGCCTTCTCACCCTACTTGAGCATTGGGGTCCCATTTTCACAAAAAATTTTCAAAAACATATGGCATTATATAAATTCATGAGTTTTTAACATTTCAAATCTTCACAATTCTATTTTCAAGCTTTAATGCTTTCCATATAAATCATATATTAACAAACAACATGCTTTTCATAAACTCATTAAACAAATAGCATGCTTCAAATGATTTTCATTATAAAACACATAAGCAGCACGTTAAAACTCGTAAAAGCATAATCATATAATTAGGTTCCAAACATAATCTTTCAACAATGAAACTTGGTTCAAGGTAAACACATTTTAAATACAAATGTCACTCATAGAGAAAACATCCATATTTGAAAACGTTAGGGTTACTCACAGAGAAGTAATCGCTTAAGGAAGTTCCCTTTTCTCCCTTCTAATTCTGCCTCCCTCTAGCTTTTTGGACGTAAGGTTGATAGTCTGAAATGCAATACTACTAATTTTTCCCTTCTGACAGCAAGGTTTGGACGCAGTCCTGCACCTTGGACACCTGGAATATGACTTGGACGTAAGACTGCTAATTTCCTCCTTCTAACAGAACTGATGGACGCAAAGTAGCCTCTCCAGCACCAGACAACTGCTAGACGCAAGGTAACTTCCCTAGGCACCAGACATCTGTTAAATGCAAGGTGGCTAGTTAAACAACCTCTCTTGGACGCATACCTCTATGGATGCAAGGTCTCTTTTCAGCTTTCTTTCTCTTTTCTCACAAGAAACTCTGACTTATGGATGATATTCTACTCCTCTTTCCTCAAGGTCTTATTTATAGACTTGGAATGGAGAACTTGTCGTCCAACTTCTCCTCTCCATTTGCCACTTGTTTGCCACATGTCACGTTGCATGCTTAACTAACCATACACCCGACATGCATTCCGGTACCTCCTCCTTATGAGGTGTTAAGTCTAAATAAAGCCATCTAGCCTTTATAAACTCTTTTATGCGTTTAACTTGCTCCGAGACACAGATCATGCATCCAACTTAATGCTCCTATGCGTCCCTATAGTTCTCTTTTGAAGTTTAGTTTCCTTTTGTTCTCTTTTTCTTCTTTTGGCCTTCCTCCACTTGACCAAGTTTCTCTCCCCGAACATTTCCATGTGTTTGTGCTTCCTATTATGCGTCAATCACTTCTTTTCTTATACCCACATCTTAGCTACATGCCCCTCTCTCTTGAGTGATAAACGTCCGACTATGCTTGGTACTCCGCCACTTAGCCAAAATCACCTCAAAACCTACCTTTATGCGTCCTTACTTTGTACCATGCGTTTATCACTACTTTGCTATGCGTCTTGGCCTTCATTCTACCCTTAGCAATCCCTTGATTGTCCCTCTATGTGTCCCTGAGGTGTATAACTTGTATCCCGGGGTTATGCTTCCAACTTTTCCCTTTTTACTTCCCCCATACTTAGCTGTTTTCTCAACAATCAATTTAGCATGTGTGCATCTCCAACTTCCCTTCCTTTAGGCTTACTTTTCAATCCTCCAACACAACCAAGACTCAACTTTAGTCCCTTTTGTAGTTAGCTCATACGTCCTTCCTAGACCAAGGTTGCATCTCCTTCCTTAATTACCTCATATGCGTTCACCTCTTCCCCCCAAGCTCTCGGTTCTCCTTTCAATACTTCAACACTTAACCATTTTGTTTCCCACAAGGGTTACCATGCGTTTCCTTAGCTTGACCATGTGTCTAACACGGTCTTTTCCTTACCAAGTGTGTGTCCAACTCCGCTATGTCCCTGCTATGCTTTCAACTCTTTCCAACCCTTAGTGAGATTTCCTTTCTTTTCCGTAGATTATGCTTCCAAGCTTAATAACTTAGTTGAGTTCTCTTAGTCTAGGTGTTTTACTTAGAAGAATTCTTAACTTCAAGAATTACTTCAAAGTTCAAAGTCCGAAAATTGCTTAACGTAGGTTTCTTCCAAACTTATCTACAGCTTATACTTAACCCAAAACTCAACAAATCTTTTCTTCTCTTAAGTTCAACACATACCTACTCCTATTTTGGCCAAAATCTAGCTAACTTCACAAGCTCAGATTTTCTATCTAAAAAAATTTCTAACTCCAAAGGCTTGTGATCCAAATTTCACCGTGTGAAAACTAGTGTCCCTATGTAAAAGAATGCAAGTTTAGGGCCCATGAAAAAAATATGATTGAATAACACCTTAGTGGACATATTACTCTCTTAAAATGTGTGGATTTTTGAAGATTGGTGCACAAGCTAGAGTAGGCGATCTAAGAGAGCTCTCTTAAGTTCGAATTTGAGTTTTAGCATTTTGAATTAAATGAGGCCTTGCACACACACACATGGGAGATAGCAAGATTTGGCCTTGAATGTTTATAACGATATAGATATGCTTGCATGTTTCTATTTGAGCTTTTAAATGCTATTTTCAGAGATATGAGTCGTTAACATGATATGAACGGAGGAACCTCAATCATGCAATATGAACATCAAGTATGAGCCATACATACTGTCCAAGTTTAAACTAACCAAAGAAGAAGATTTATGTGAAGTCAAGTGGAATTTATGAAGAATCAAGCTTCATTTAATGAACAAAGGCTTCAAGCTACATCAAATGGGATGTCGATTACTCTTGGATGGTTACAAATGCATATGATATTAATGGAGGAAACTCAATCATGCAATATGAACATCAAGAATGAGCCATACATGCTGTCCAAGTTTAACTGACCAAAGAAGAAGATTTATGTGAAGCCAAGTGGAATTTATGAAGAATCAAGCTTCATTTAATGAACAAAGACTTGAAGCTACTTCAAATGGGATGTCATTTATTCTTGGATGGTTACAAATGCATTGAATATCGATGAAAAATATTAATCTCGGATTTATTGTATCTATTAAATACATTTTCTTTTGGTTTTGAGTCATTTTATATGATTTTTATGTTACAATTTGATCATGGATTATAATGGTCATTAATTATGAGTGTTACAACTCTTTGAATGCCCCATAGAATGTCTAGGGTTAGATTTTGAGGCCTACATAATCCCATGGTTCAAAAAGGAGAGATAGAAGAGATTTAAAAATGTAGTAAAAGAGCATTTGAGCTTTCTTTTAGTCTTGTGCTATGTTTCTTTTGCAACTCTATGGTGTTTAGGTTGCATGTCCAAAATCATTCAAGCTTGACTTGATCGATCTTGCTTGTGGAGTGATTCGTAGATCGAGGGTCGATGGGAGCATCAAGCTTTGTCCGATCCATGGTTTTGCTGATCGTCTAAGTAATCCGTCATCTAGCAATTCTTAGGGGCTGAGATCATCTTGATTTTAGGTGTTTGAGTTTGATATTTCAAGGTTTTGTTCGTCAACAAGGTTGTTAGATTCAGATCCTCGAACGTTACTTATCAGCACACTTCGCTTAAATTCCCTATGTTTGATTCTTTTCTTTGCTTAGGACTAGCAAATTTCTAAGTTTGGGGTTGTGAAAAGTGTTTGAAAAGTGTTTTTTATTCTCTTAAATTAAGGATGTTTGTATTAGATTTCACGTGTTTGTTAGTGGTTTTTAGGTCATTATTAAAGAAAATAAGAGACGAAGGCCAAAAAACCAAATCAAGCCAAAACCAAGCGAAAAAGAGAAGAATATCACAAGAACCCTAAAAATAGGGTTGATAAGCACTTGAAAAGTGCTTTCTATCCTCTCAAATTAAGGGAGTTTATATTAGATTTCACTTGTTTGCTAGTGGTTTTCAGGTTAAAATGAGGAAAATTAGAAGAAAAGACTAAAAGATCAAAACCGAGCAAGAATACCGCGAAAAAGAGCTCAAAAACTCAAAATGGCACAAATAAGGGCAGCGCCGCGACGCTAAAACCCGAGAGCAAGCTTTTTTGACGCAGCCCTAGCACCTAGGCGCTCTCCAACAGCGTCGTGGCGCCGTTCCAAAATCGTCAATAGCGCTGCGGCACCAGTTTTCCTTAAATGAAAATTGTTATTTTGGATAAGTTTTTGGGCGGCCAAACTCTATAAATTTGGCGGTTTCCAGCAGCCATAAGCATCAAATAAAATCAAGGAGGAATCAACCTTCAATTTACAAACGTAAAGAGGTACAAAAATGAGAGAATTGAGTGAGAGTTCAAACAGTGAGTTAGTTGCAAAGAAGAGGAGAAGAGTTCGAGATAGTCGTGGTGCGCTTCGAATTTCGACGTGAGAGCCAAGGAGATCGTGACGGTGCTACCTCAATCAAGAGCCTCTTTTCAGTAGAGTTTCCCTTTCTTTACACTCTTTCTTTGTTTATTTTGCTTAAACATGTTGCTTCAAGCTATGAGTGGCTAAACTTTTTAGTTTTAGAGTTTTGATGATTTGTTTATGAATTTATATTGATCATGTAGACTTTCATGGTTTTGTTGGAATGATTATGCTTTTCATTGTTATTGTGTTTAATTCTTGTGGATTGGCCATCTTCAGATGTTAGGTTAGATGTATGATTGAAAGATTGTATGTTTAACTTGATCTATAACAATGAATTGTTGTTAATCTATCACAAGAGTAGTTAGGTTGACAATAAAAGTTGCTAAAGACTATTTTTAATGCTACATAATTTTGTATTGGTTTTAAGAGATTAATAATCAATCGAGTTGCATGAGAAAGGGTTGTTTTGAGAGAAAATAACTTGGAATTAAGTTTCTAGACTTAGGCATATGAATGACAATAAAATCCATGAAATCTATAATATTGCATGATGAAATAAACAAGGATTCGTTACCCTAACTCTCTTTGACTCTTGTGTTTCTCACTTTAATACTTTCCTTATTTGATTTGTATTTTCCACTCATAATATTCAATTTCAATCCTCAAATAAAATTGATTCAACTCTAGAATAGCTAAGTTTTAAACCTTCACAACTGGATCTCCAGTGGAACGATATTCGGACTTCACCGTCTTATATTATAACTTGACCCGTACACTTGCGGTTAACACTTAAAGTGTGCATCAAGGGTAGCGCAAGGGTGCCCGCCTGGTGCCGCCTCAACGCTATTTCTCGAGAGCTGCTATACAAGGAGCGCAGCAGCGTTGCGACATGGTGTTGAGGGTAGGAATTAATGATGCACAGCACTGCGACGCCATCCTATAGTGACGCGGCATCACCTTTTTATGTCAGAACAGCCCCGCGGTGCCAGCTTTTCTAATTTGAAAAATCTATAATTTTGGAAAGAATTTTGGGCGGGCAAGTCTATAAGTTGAGGGGTTTCCAACAACCCTAAACACATAATACAAAGCCTCAAGGAGAGAGTTGGCAGCAAGGAAGAGAAATGAGTTTGAGAGAGAGTTTGGTGTCATTCGAGTTCTCGATGTGAAGATCAAGGAAGTCTTGGCAGTTCCTCCTCAATCAAGGGATTCTTTACAATAGAGTTTCCCCCTTTTTACACTCTTTCTATGCTAAAAATTGTCTTGAACATGTTGTCTAAAGCTATGAGTTGCTAGACTCTTTAGTTTTAGGGTAGATGAATTGTTTATGAAGTTAATTGTTGTAGACTTTGCATGGATTGTTGTAATGAATATGCTTTTCATTGTTATTGTGCTTAATTCTTTTTGATTGGCCATCCATGTTTGCTAGATTAGATGTACGGTTCAAAGAATTGTATGTCTAATTGGAACTATAACAATGAATAATTATTAATCTCTCATGCATTTAGTTAGGTTTATAGTGAAAGTTGTTAAAGACTACTCTTATTGTCATGTTACTTAAATTGGTTTCAAAATGTTAGTAATCAATTAGGTTGCATGAGAACATGTTGTTTTTTTTATAGAAAATAACCCAGATCTATGTTTCTAGACTTGAGCATATGAATTGCATTCAACTTTATGAACCCTAGAATGTTGCATAGTGAATTAAACAAAGATTCAATACCCTAGAACTCTCTTTGGCTCTTGTATTTCAAATTTACTTGTTTTGCCTTATTTGTTATCTAAACCACAACTTGTAGTCGAATCCTCAAATAAAATTGACTCAACTCTAGAATAGCTAAATGATTTAAACTTTCACAATGGGATCCTAAGTAGAACGATATTCGTGAAGTGCCTAAATGATATCCTCTTTAAGAAAAGGCGACTAGGAGAATTCGAAAACTGTCGCCCTAATGCAGTAGTGGAGTGCGTTATTTAAGAATATATCCATGCCAAGATGAAGGATCCTGGTAGTTTCATGTTACCATGCTCAAACGGGGGAATGGATGTGGGCAAACTCTCTGCGACTTGGGGGCCAATATAGATTTGATGCCCTTATCAATCTTTAAGATATTGGGAATTGGTGAGGCAAGGCCCACCACAGTGACGTTGCAGCTGGCCAACCATTGAATAACACAGCCGAAAGGAAAAATAGTAGATGTGTTGGTCAAGGTCGATAAATGCATCTTTCCTAAAAACTTCATTATCCTGGACTATGAAGTAGACAGAGAAGTGCTTATCATCATGGGACGACCTTTTCTGGCCATTGGGCATGCGTTGATTGATGTACAAGAAGGGAGCTAACAGTAAGAGTTGATAACCAACATGTTAAATTTAATGTCTTTAATGCATTGAAGTATCCCAACGAGCGCCTTTGAGCTTTATTTTAGCCTTGTGCTATGTTTCTTTTGCAATTCTGTGGTGTTTAGGTTGCATTTCCAGAATCATTCAAGCTTGACTTGATCGATCTTGCTTGTGGAGTCATTCGAAAATCACGGTTCAATTGGAGTTGCAAGCTTTGTTTGATCCGTGGTTTTGTCCATCGTCTAAGTAATCTGTCGTCTAGCCATTCTTAGGGGCTGAGATAATATTGATTTAGGGTTTTTGAGTTTGAGATCTAAAGATCTTGTTTGTCAACAAGCTTGTTAGATCCAAGTGCTCGAGGGTTACTTATCAATGCTAGTGTATCATCCTCCACTTCTTGGAGGAAACAAAGGAATTGCAAATAGCAACTGCCAAATCCTTCCTATGACTACTACGAGGGCTTTGATCCTTCTTACAACCCGTCATCATGGTAAAAGTCCCCTTCTCAAACTATTGTCCCTCATTTTCCTTCAACACAGGCTCCACCTCACCCTCTTCGAGGTCACCCAAGGGTAGGCCTCCTTCAGTATACTCAGATGTGTCCCTCTTAGCACCCATTGGCACTCCATAACTCAAGGCTTGCCCACAGGCATAACCAGCTTCAGTCACTGACCACCACTATGTCCAAAAGAATAACAGTTATGGCATTTCCTCGGTTTCCATTCATATGTAACCGGAACAACAACATCCTTCTCCAAATCCTAATTGATAAAAGGGAACTACCTCAATTATGTTTGAGAACTCCCCTTATTTAGGTGAACCCCTACAACGATAATAAGAATAACCCCAATACACAAATTTGATAGACAACCCCAAGAAGCTAAACAAATTTGACTTTTGATCAAAGATCAAGAAGAAAGGAGAACTTGTTCCTAACTTCAAGATTTCGAGCTCTCCACAATCTAATTGATCAAACTAGATTGAAAGTTCTAAACATGCATTTTATACACAAGAATACAAAGAAAGCATAAAGCTTGAGAGATAAAACTCTATGGAGATTTCATTCAAATTCAAAGTTGTGTTTCAAAATGTGGAAATTTCAACCCTATTTAAACTAATTAAAAAGGCACCATGAAAGGTCACAACCTTTGACCAAATTTTCTAAGTTTATCTACACCCTTTCAACTACCCTAATAAATATAAATACATAGGACATTAAATATGTGGATGAATCTAAATTTTTTAGATAAATGATGACTCTTGGGTGTCCAAATGACTCATGGAGCTTCAAAAGTTACAACTATTCATCATTTGCTGAATACTTAGCTTGGAAGCAACCATTTAATCCTTCTTGAAGATTTTAGCTCTAGCTTGTCATTAGTCCTTGTGGCATCATGATTGCCTCATGATTGAGTTGACTTGGAAAGTTCTCTATTTGATTTTCAGCCTGAGGTTCATTTGAGCTAAGTTGAGCTTCATTTTCTTCTTCACTTGAGCTGGTTTGAGCTTGTTGAGCCTTATTTTCCTCTTGGTTGGTTAGCATCTTATCACTAAGTGTCACCGAGGAAGGCATTACAGAATCACCCGAAACCTCCACACAAACTCTTGCATATATCACCTCACGTCTCTCCTTAGTGGCTGCATAAAGGGCAATAGGTTTCCCCATAGCACTATGTCACGGATGGAAATAACGCCATTTCAAACCGTGACACAAATGCCCTTGACTCGCCCAGCATGGCCAAGCGACGGTCAAGAGTGAAGGGTCAAGGCGTTGCCAAAGCCGCTGCACGAGGATGCCATCGCATGTAGACGGAATGCAAGTGCCATCGGGCCACGTCCAAGTCTCAGGCGTGTGCCCTCGACATAGCTGGACTCCCAGCTGAGTGCCTTAGCAGACGCCCATGTGCGTTGGCACATGGCGAAGTGGCTGCACAACCAGGCATAAGTATGCGGCGTGCACGCACAACTGTAAGGGTGAGCAACTCGGCCTGCCAGCATACGCGAAGTTGCCAGGTGTGCAAGTTTGCATACCCACGATACGTTTAGAGTGGGAACAACGCATGCGTGCCTTATAAGTGCCGGCAGTGTACGCATATCGTCGATGCCTCATACGTACACCACCTAGAGACCATGCATCCAACGGCATCTTTCGACGCATGGAAAGTCCCAGATGCCTCGAGTAAGTCTCGGAAGATTCTAGATGCATCGAGACAAGAACAGAGGCCTCGGCAAGCCTCTGGACGCGTCTAGAGAGGTGGGCAGGCTGTTGGGCAAAGCCAGCGCCTATGCCCGATGCCCGATGCCGCGGGAAGACTCTGGAAGACACAGGAATGGCCTTAACTATGTGCGCAAGGTCCCGACAGCACTAGAAGCCTCCAGAAGAACCTCGAATGGGCGAGGATATGCGGGATGCCTCCCGAATGACCGAGAACCTGAGAAGGTGCCCGACAGTGCTGGAGAGTGCGAGAAGCCCCTGGAGCGTGCTAGGCGTGTCTGGACAGTTCCAGAACCTTCTATGACAGTCAAACATCCATAGTAAATAGTTAGAAGGCCCTCGATAGGTCTAGATAATTCTAGCATGGGCCTAAGTCGGTGGAGTCTAGGCTTGTACATAGGATTGCCACCCTTGTACATACAAGAAGAGTCTAGATCCCTCTTGACTGGCATAGTAGGTAGGTCATCATAGTCTAAATTAGCAAGCTCCCTCTATAAATATGAGGAGGGGCCCCATTTGTAATCATAGACAAAAAGTTAGCAATACAAGCCAACTTCCAAAGCTTGTGCGTTCTCTCACTGGTTGGTAAAGCTCCCTTCTAAGCTCTCATTCACTCAAACTCTTAAGTCCTCCTTTCTAGTCCACTTCCTTTGCCAGTCTCACCTGATTGCGCTAGGGAGGAAACGATTCTTAAAACATAATAGGCTTACTTGGCGTGACCTTTGACAGCAGGATCACACAAGTGTCGCGCGGTTGGTTAGGTTGAAACGCTAACCACGTGACAACTGGCTATCAAAGCTAGCCCATTATCTATCCACATCTTCATAGGAATTTTAGCTAGTTTGACCCAAATTGGAACAAAATCAAAGATAAAAGACCAAGGGACGATACCTAGAGACCATTTGCGGAGGAGGATGGGCTTACCACCAAGATGTCACGGTCCGTTATGAAGAACCCAATCTCTAGCCTCTGCCTTACCAAACTGGAAAATAATGAGCTCATTCTTCAACAAGGTAATAGTAGGCAGATCCATCTTTCCCCATATATGTGTTATCAAGCAATGAATAATAGCATACGACAAAGAGGCATCAACAAAATGACCGACCAATGAGTTCTCTCGTAATTCACACCCCATTTCCAACACCTCCTCAGATGGTTCGACTACAACTGCATCTCCCAATAGTTTGGGAGGAGTGAACACCGACTCATCAGACTTCAAAGTACAAAAAAGGGAGGACCACAAGGTATTACACTTCACCCGGCTTGATTCCATATTGGAACTTGCCATAGTGGGATGAGAACCAACTGGAGAACCGACCACAAAATGACGCACATTCTGGCCCCCCAAACCGGAAGACCCCAGCCCAACATTCCCAACAAGCCGACCACCATAAATCCCAATGAGCAGGTCAGCCCTTCCACCCTTTCCAGCCAGCCCATAATTTGCAAAAGTCTCCAACGGCTCATCAATTTCAACCTTTCTTTTACGTCTCGGACTACCTTGCCCACGCCCACCCGACAGCATATCTGCCAAACTCTCCCCACCAAGGTCAGCCGACCCTCCCCCAGACTTCTGAAATGGCCCAACCGACCCCAGCCTATCCACCACATGCAAACAAGCAGTCCCAAAGACACCAGGCCCACACAACCCTCAGTCCGAGTCGGTTCATTACCATCACCCGAAAGCCTTGATCCCACTCACTACGCGGTTCATTTTCGGTCCATCACTCCCCGTAGGAATCTTGTAGCCCAAAGTCTGCTTAGTGTCACGGTCGTACTTCCCCAACCGTGCGGCGCCATGACATTCTTTCGCGCATGGCCAGCCTAGAGGCTAACTCATAGCCAATACCTTCTTTTCTCGAACCTTTATGCGCTATCGGACCTTGGGCGAGTTCTAACTGCCTCACCCGAACTTCCACTCCTCTGGCTTCACGACTTGTCTCAACCGCCTGTTCGACCTATCACCCCTGTGGGCATCCTTTCGCCCGTCAATGGCCTTGTCTCAAAAAACGTTCTTAACTCATCGTCTACAACCAGGTTTACTCTCAACATTGCGCATCGCCCCTTCACTCATTACAAGTCCCTCTTTCACATACATACACGCCCATCGGGGATCGATGCTTAGGTCACTCGTATATTTGAGGGGACCAGCAAGACATCCCTCAACTCGGACCCTACCTCGATATGGCGACACTTGCGACCATACCACTGCGTACGAGGATACCGTGCCGGAACCCGGCCATATATAGCAACCTCCAGTTCACCCGAGGAGGCGCAATGTCGGCACACCGTGCCACCCGACACTGTCCTTGAGTTACTCCTCCTCACAGGAAGATGCCCGAGACGCTCGTCCCGTGGCACTCGCCCACGCCATGACACACTCATGTGCCATGGGGTAGCTCGCTTAGGCCCTAAGGCCCAGGGGTGGTGGAGAGCCAACACCATGCCTTCCCCCTATAGTACATTCTGAACATTTTCTTCTTTGGCACCCATGCATATGCAACTTGGCGAAGGGTCACTCGACCCCATAGAGCGCCCGTTTGACTTCCGATAGACATAGAATCTGACGTGCTTCCATCCTCTATCGACATGGATCTAACTCCAGAGTTGCTCGCCCAAACTCACCACGATGCCCCTACTTCTGAGGTCATGGCCCGGGGCCCCCACGTGGCTCCTATTGGGCTTTGCCACTGACACTTGCTGATGGCATTGATGCTTGTCTTCTTACTTGTTGTTCAGCTTGACACGTTTATCCACTTACCTTGGTGTGTTGGGTGATGCGCCGTCCTCGTCGGTCGCACCACGGCACTTCTCTTGGCCCTCTGTCATTGCCAGCTGTGTCGACACTCTTGTGTCACCACTGCACTATCTGCACACGTGGGGTCACAATCTACTATCTCCAAGTTAGATTGTGACACTCTCCCCCACTTATACTGTCATCGTCCTCGATGACACACCTGGGGTACAATCTCCTTTTGATTCACATGAGATTGTAACACTTAGCACTTCATACCCAATCCCCAACTTGAGCAATCCCCAACTTGAAATCTTCGAACCACAGCCCCATTTGCACCCATCCAGGTCGGTTACGAGATCCAATGGTTCAATCGTAGAGCCGAGTGGATCTAGGGTTTCATATTTCTTCCGCGCCGCTTCTAGCCGGTATAGATAAACCCTAACCGCCTCCAAAATTGATAACATTCCATTAGATACCATCGATTCGCCAATCTCCACTGCTTCACACATGCTTACAGGCTTAACTTTTCCCTTTTAACGAATTGGGGATCTCCTTTTTGCCATCAGCACAAAATAACTGTCACTTAAGGGCAATCGGGGTCGATCTAGCTTCGACTACGAGCATATTCGGTACCAAAGAACTCTAACACACCCAGAAGTCGCACCCCACCCACAAGTTCAGATCCCAACCTTCCAGCTAGATTCCTCAATTCCAGCAATGGATGTAGGCCACAGATCGACGTCAAAACTTCCTTCAACACCGTTTGAGGGACGCCACTCCATCCAACTTCTCTCGAAGGCAACAGCACACAAATGCCAAACGCCGAGAATCAAAAAAACCTAGAGAGACACACATACAAGCATACATTCCTCTCTAGCAAAGCCATTCTCTAGCAAAAATTACAGCCTAAATTGGAATCTATTAACTCAAATAAAATTACAACAAATGGCCAATTACTACAATTAAACAATAACAAAGCTGAATCAAATATCAAAACTAGAAAATTTCCAACTTTAGCAACCACAACATTCATCTCATGAAATTTCACCCACCAAGCTCAAATTAATGTAAATTGAGTGCTCTAATTAAAGGAGTTAGCAACGTGAAAGTGGAAGCAATTAGGATCTAAAGCACTCTAATTACATCAATTTTGAAGATTTTACATAATTGTTCTAAAACCGTAAAATAGAGGAAGAACATTTACTAGTTGTAGCTCAAAATTGAATAAAATTTGATAAGTAACACTCAAGAACTTGGATCTAACAACCTTGTTCACGAACAAAACCTTTAGATCTCAAACTCAAAAACTTCAAATCAAGATGATCTCAGGCCCTAAGAATGGCTAGACGACAGATTACTTAAACGATCTGCAAAACCATGGCTCGGACAAAGCTTAATGCTCTCGTCGAACCTTGATCTTCGAATCACTCCAAAAGCAAGATCGATCAAGTCAAGTTTGAATGATTTTGAACATGCAATCTAAACACCGTAGAATTGCAAAAGAAATATAGCAGAAGGCTAAAAGAAAGCTCCAAGGCTCTTTTACTACATTTTCAAGTCTCTTTATTTAAACAATTACATGACATTATATAGGCCTCAAACTATAACCCTACATTTTCAAGCCAATTTTCTAGCTTCTTGCGTGCTAAGTTGTTGTGGATGCTACCTTCTTTAAATAAGAGAAAGAAAACGTGAAGTTATGATCTTCAACAAGTAAGTTCTTCTTCCCTATTCTTCGGTTTTAGAACTAGCAATGTTTAATCTTCAAAATTGATGTAATTAGAGTGCTTTAGATCCTAATTCCTTCCCCTATTAGTTGTTGACTCCTTCACTAGTCTTAGGCTGTCCATATACCTTCTCATGTCCTTCAGTATTGAGGTCCCAATGGATACTCAATCACCTTCTCAAGGTTCTTTAGTGTTGAGTTCCATAATAATATTAGGGCTGCCCAGATGTCTTCACAATGTCATTTTGCATTGGGTCCCATTTTAGAACACATTTAAGAAACTAGCATGCTTTTGAAAATAAATTGATAATAAATATGAGTTCATGAAATCTCAGAGTTTCTCAAGTCATTTATCAAGTAACATGCTTAATAAAGTTTAATGTTAAGAAACCCATGAGAATTTAGATCCAACAACCTTGTTAAGAAACAAGACCTTTAGATCTAATATTCAAAAACCCCAAAACAACATGGAATCAACCCAAAGAATAAGTTTTGAAAGGAATTTTACCTTGATGATCAAGATGAGTAAACTCGTTTCTAAACTCGAGATTCGAATCACTCCACAAGAGGTTTGATCAACACCACTTGAATGATTATAGCATGCAAGTTCTAAAATACAAGAAATTGCAAAAATAAAAACACTTAGCTCTCAACAAAGCTAAAGAACTTCTAATTCATTCACTTCTCAAAATCTGTCCACAATGGGAAGAAAATGAGCCTTTTTATAGCTATTACACCCTAAGCATAATTGATAAAAAGAAAAACCAAAAAACACAATTAAATGGCTGATTTATGGAGAAAATGGTAACCTACATGACTTTCAATTCTCCATAACCCCCCATTAAAAACAAGGCTTGAATAAAAATAAAACAAAATTGAAATTATAATTAAATACCAAAAACAAAAAGTGCTGTCTTTTTATCATTCCATTGATTAGCTTCAACTTGACTTTCATCAATTTAGGTAAGACTTAAATGCAAGTTAGAATGCATTTGATGCATCTTCATCTTGAATCTCAACTTTGCATAGCATGTATGGAAGAACTTCAACATCTTCTACAATCTCCTTTGTTGAGGTCACCATAGCTTGGATATGAGTGATTAAAGCTTGTTGTAGTTTCTTGGCTCTTGACCTTGTAATAGGACCTTGAGGCATGATAGTTGATGTTGCTTGGTTCACATCACTTAAGATCATAAAATAGCATTCTTTTAAACTCCATTTCAAGTATAAATCATGCTCTAAACTCATGCTTGGAAATCCATTCTTGATCAATAAAACTTGTGAGAAAATAAACCTTAAATCATGCTTCATAAACATCCTTAAGCATATTGAAAACAATAAGTAAAGCTCATTCTAAATAAAATTGTCACTCACTACTTGTCCCAGGCTCTTAATGGATTATAAATCTTCCTTAGCTCATCCTATCTTGAAAATAAATTAATTTCCTTTATTAAGTTTTCTTAAAATCCACTTAATTGATAAGTCAATTGGGCCCTAAATATGGAATTTCAACTCAAAATGACTCGCAAACAACAAAAAACTTGATAAAAACGCTAAGTAGCAAACTACCTGCAGGCGTGTCTAGCCCACATAGCTCATGCACAGTCTACCTACCACCATGTGCGGCAGATCACGCATAGTCTCACTGCCCCACACACATAGGCACCCTTGAGTAGTAGTTCTCACACACACAGGCGAAATACCCTTTACAGAGGCAAGGCGTGCGCCCGTATTCCTCGACTAGGGCATCTATCACTCGCGATGACAGGGTGTCGACCTCCTGCTTGCCCGGTGCCCACCTCGTCTGCCTACACTCCACACTAGCACGCCTCGCCCAACAGTCTGCACATCCCCATGGTTGGTGGCATGTCAGCAAGCCCACTGGGCATTCAAAACACCCAAAATAACCTTAAAGAAAAACTTATCCTTGACAACCGAAAGGCCTCTCCTACATGCCTTCCTTTTTCAACCTTGGCTTAAACACACCCGACAACCTCCATTTCACCACCTTCACTTCAAGATGCCAAAATTAACATTTCTAACCAAAATTAAACTTTGTTTTCCCTTACAAACATGTAGATAAACCTCTTAACTAACTTACCTCAAAATTTAAGCTTCTAATTCGTCTTATTTCGGCAGATATCATTCAATCTTTCCACTCTACTCCAGATTGCTTGACAGCTTGAACAACCTTGAATCTCTGGTGATTTTCGACTTCTTTCTCAACGAACAACCTTGAACTACTCTAGGACGCATCCATCTCTTCTTGTCAACAACCTCAAGCCTACTCATCTAGCCTTCAAGGATGCATCCTCCATCACCCATCTACACACTTATGCCCACATCATCCATAACACTTAGGGTCGGCTACCTATAGGTTTTCCACGCCCCATTCCAACACTTAGCAAATTTTTTCACATGTTTCTTCCCTTCAATTTCGGCCACTTCCTACAAGAAAAAGTCTTTTCCTTGTTGGCATGACAATCATATTATTATTTAACTCAAGGTTGCATCTCTTAACAGGAAAGCTCAAATCCAGATGGTCCGATCCATTTGTGATGAAAGAGATATTCCCACATGGTACTGTGGAGTTGATGAATGAGGATAGATCCAACTCCTTTAAGGTCAATGGACAGAGGGTAAAGCCCTATTTTGGAGGTGAGCTTGAACAAGCAAAAGTCTCCATCGGCCTGTGTGAGAAAGATTAATGAGCTTGCATTGGAAGGTCCCTACTGTGCAAAATTCACAACTTGGGACGCTTTCTTTTAACTCTGCTTTCTTTAATTTCTGCATGTAAGAGTAGTGGTAAGTAAGTACGGTATGGTTGTTTGGTTTGGTTGCCTGCTTGCTTTGCTAAACTAATTTTGAACTCCAATACTTTTATTGTTGGTTTATCTCTATGTTAGTCTTAGGGATTGGGCATAAAACACATAGGCTCTTAAAGTCGTTACACTTAGGCGTGTCTACCATGGTAAAGGTACTCAAGTGCTTGGATGCGTCAGAGAAATTCTCTGCCAAGCCATCATTGTTGTGGGACTCAAGGAGATCTCCTTGGGGAGAGGAAAGACAGTGCGTATCTGCATTTTCTCTCTTGAGTTTAGTCGCCGGCATCACTCATCTTCAGGCTTTCGAGCTTTTCTGGTGATGTCCAGTGGCTTTGACTCTTAAAACAATTTCTCCTCCACCAGTAACGACTCAAGAATATCTTGATACTCAACACAGAGGTCTACACCATCTTCGTTGTCATTTTCGAGTGTGCAAAGATCGTCGCCCTCGGTGGTTCCTTGATCTGTTCCTCGTTCGTTCACCTCTTGACTAGTGAGGCCCTCTGCTCCATTGGTCCGTCCCCCTCTACAACCAAATCCAGTTCCCAGAAACCCTTCGCCTCCCCTCCACTTCCCTTCTACCCAAACCTTTCGCCCTTCCTTCATGCCTCAGCCTACCTGACCATCCGTTTCTCCCCAGCAGCCCAAGCTTCCTCTGTGTGTCGAAGTAGAATCGAACATGGAAGACTATGTGGAGCTGCTCAACATTCACCCTCTTGCCCAAATTATTCCTTTGCGTTCCCCTTCACCTGAACCATCTCCTTCACCTTGACTCGAGCCCAACCCTTCTCTACCAGCCAAATTTAAGTCCTGCATCAAAAAACCTAGGATCAAGAATCCAGCTGAGTCCTCTGCAAGTAACTTCAATAATGTAGGATCTAGTGTGCGTCCTACTGATTGTGAGGTCAAGCGTCCACTGCAAAAATCGCATGTCAATGATGAGGCCAACACGTTGTTCGACAGTAGCGAGGTTCGCCGATGTGATGAGAGGAATGTGTTTGGAGATATCCTTGAAGGCATAGCCCAAGAGGAAAGAAAAGCATGGAAGAGAGAGGAGGAAGGAGAAGTTAATAAGCCATCCCTGGATCACGACCTCCTAACACTTGTGGGACTGAAGAAGTGGGTGGTGACATTGTGGAAGGAAAGGAGGAGGTAAATTTTATGTGTTCCCCAGACGATTGAGTTGCCCACAATCTTAGTGGATTACGAAACCCTACTGAGCCTTGCATGATGCAAGGAAAGAGTCAGTTTTCCCTATATGTGACGAAGGAAGTCATCTAGAAGAAGAGAGCAGTAATAAGAAGCTGATGGGGCCAATCTTAAAAGATTAGGCCACACAGGAGAAATTGGGGGCCGATCGCTGAAAGAGAGCCTGTTCACAACAAGGAGGAAGTAAGCAAGGCAAGTGAATGCAAGGGTCTGTGCCTGCAGAAACAGACCCTGAAGATCAAACCCTATTAGACGAATGAGGGGCACATTGAGCAGTTTGTTGCTGCTGCTGCGGCTAAGAAAAGAGTGTTGAGTTTGACAATGAGATGGAGGTGATGCCATTAGCACGGAAAAAGACGCAAGTGTCTAAAGGGCCGGAACAATTTGTGGAGCCCATTGAGGATGTTGCCAAGAATAAAGAGCTGGAAATGGATCAGCAGTATGCGAATAGTCCTGAGTCTATTGTTGCTGCAAAATCCTTTGATCAAGCTGCTTCAAATTTGTCCAAGGAAAAGGCCAAACTTAGAATGGGATCTGGCCTATATCCTTGACATAATTGATCACCATGGCTGGCGCAATTTCTATGCTAGCGTAACCATCAGTCATCTGAGCATTCTATGAAGGCAAGGTTGACGAGGAAGAAGATATGGTGAATGTTCACGGTTGTGTATCCCTTTCGACGCACAGGAAATAAACGTAATGTTTCAGTTGAGGGATAACCCAGACACAGAGGGAAAGCAGTTAATTGCCTCTACTTCACACAAGCGTATGCAAGATGCAGTTTGGCTCATGGCCAAGCCAGGTTCCAAATGAGACACTTCACCGATAGGCATCAAGCCAGGTTCCAGCGGTTGATTCCAACGACGCAACCATCTCAAGAGATTGCATTAATGGCAGCTTACTGTATTATGCAATGCATTCCCATGGGTGTGCGTCGCATAATTGCGGCGCAGATCAAAAGCGTTTTGAACAAGCCTCAGGGACAACTTTTCTTTCCTTGGCTAACATGGGCTTGTGCGGTAAGCTACCCTTTTGAGTGGCACACTTTTGATGGACAGTGAGTCGATCGTCCCAATGAATGGAAAGTTAATAACAAGACGCTTTGTCGACTGATGAGAGGAATCCAGCACCGACTGAGCCTTGCCAAAGCACCAAAAGGAACCCCTAAGCCCCAACTGCGCCTCTACCCCCACCTCCTGGGCCAAAGAAGAAGAAAAAGAAAATTGTGGTCCTGGAACTTATTGAGGAGGTTGTGGCGAGTTCTGAACGCCACGTCAATGACTTCGACGCAGCCCTCCCTTAACCTAGCCATTCACCATGTTGGTCATCTGGGAGAATGGGTGTTGTAGACCTCTCATCGACAATCAAATAAAATTTATAATTCACTGAACTAATTGATGGAGTAGGGAAGAGCACAGCGGAAGTAACAAGGATCAAAAGCACTCTAATTTCATTTATTTTGAGGATTAAACATGCAAGTTCTAAGAACTAAAAACATGCAAGGAACTTACTTGTTGTAGCTTAAAATTGAAGCAATCTTCTCCAAATCTTTGATCACGAGCACTTCGTGGACTACCACAAAAGTCTTCTTTGTTATTCTCTGGCCTTAGGAAGAATTGTGGGAACCAAAACTTGATGAATTTGGAGCAAATTTGAGAGAAAAACAGTTTTTGAGAGTTTAGCGTGTTTTTTAATTTTCAGCAAAATTCAACCAAAAACATCACACAATTCTATTAATTCATCTCCTATATGAAGAGGAATTTCAACTAATCATATTAACCATGGAATTGACACTTCAAATGGTGAGTAACCCATTCAATGAGGAGGTAAAAAGTGGAGGTGATAGTTTTAAAACCAAACAACTCATGCTTGCATGCATATTGGATAATTCCAATTTTAATTAACTTTATAAATGAATTAAATAGTATTAATTTAATGTTAAATATATAATTAATTTAAATATAATTAATTAAACAATTTAATGAATTATATTAAATTAATATAAAATATTAAAATATTGAATTAATGATTTTCCAGTCATCTCGACCATTTCCGACCTGGTGAATCTTTATTTATCTGATTGATATTTAAATCATATTTAAATATTTTCAATTCTCCAATTTTATCTAATTCATAATTAAATGAATACATCGTAAAATTTTCTACTTAAACGAATTTGAGTAACTTCAAATTCTTTCACTACACTGTTTCAAGGAATAGTTCATGAGCTAACAAGAGGACCTAATGGACCTATAGATCATGAGCACTAATGATCCAAAATTAACTATCTAAACTCTTTAACAAAGTTAATTAACATTTGTTAACTACCGGGGCACTCCACTATAGCCAAGTACCTGCACTCTCCTCACGTAGATATATTTTCGTCCACTTGATATAACAATGACTAAAAAATCAATCATTCACAAGTTGTTCATAATTACAACTGAGTCAAATTACTATTTTACCCCAGTGATTAACTCGTGTTCCATAAGTCTCATTGATCCTTTAATGAACAATTGGTTTGTGATCCAACCAACAAATCGAGTCCCTCTCGAGCCAATGAGAGGGTGGGGCTCTTTGTTCGAAACCCGAAGTCAGCACTTAAGTGAACAACTCCTCTACTAACCTTAAATAAGATAGGAGTGAATTCCATCTTGCAAGACTATGTCCTCAGCTATCTGTCTAGTCTTATGCCTAAAATGGGGGGCATATTGAGTTGGTAAACTTAGGTTACTCTCACCCATGCAGATTAAAGAATCATCTCAAACAAAAAGAAGTTCATATTTAGCTCAAGATTAAGATCAAGTTACCTAAGTCATCAGGTTGAAATAATCAGTTCTAACAATAAATGGTGTTATAAAGTAAAAGTGATTATTTAATGGTCCAATCTTATGTAAACTCAACATAGGATGCCCCCACTCACATGTCTCTACGTGAACAATTTAGAGACATGTGAGTGGGTATCAATACAAAATGAATTGCATCGTTTGTACCAAATACAAAATGAATTGCATCCATACTGTCCCCAAGATAAGGTACCCAGCCTTATCCCTATACTGCAAATTGTTTTGAGTATTATTTAAACTTGTTCTATCTTTATGTTTACACATAAAGTCTAAGTATTCATAATATAGCCAAGGGTTCTTAGTTTATTGGACTTAGAGAAGCAATTCACATATTCAACAACATCTTTATTGAATAAATATTGATAACTGCTTTATTTAGAATATGTGCAATGTTTACAAACCATGAGTAAGGACATAAAACCCAACAAACTCCCACTTGGACTAAAACTCCATTGAGTATACTTGATGCTGAGTTTAAAGAGAAAATAATATGAACGAGGAACCTCAATCATGCAATATGAACATCAAGAATGAGCCATACATGCTGTCCAAGTTTACACTAAGCAAAGAAGAAGAATTATGTGAAGTCAAGTGGAATTTATGAAGAATCAAGCTTCATTTAATAAACAAAGACTTCAAGCTACTTCATATGAGATGTCATTTACTCTTGGATGGTTACAAATGCATGGAATATGGATGAAAAATACTAATCTCGGATTATTAAATGAATTTTTCAGTTTTGAGTCATTTTGTGTATTCTTATGTTGCAATTAGATCATGATAAGCTTATAATGATCATTAATTATGAGTTACAATTCTTTGAATGCGTCATAGAATGTCTAGGGTTAGATTTTGAGGCATATAGAATCCCATGTAATTGTTCAAAACGAAGACTTGGAAGAGATTTGAAAATGTAGTAAAAGAGCTTTTGAGCTTTCTTTTAGCCTTGTGTTATGTTTCTTTTACAATTCTATGGCGTTTAGATTGCATGTTTAGAATCATTGAAGCTTGACTTGATCGATCTTGTGTGTGGAGTAGCTCGAAGATCAAGGGTCGATGAGAGCATCAAGCTTTGTCTGATCCGTAGTTTGCTGTTGTCTAAGTAATCCATTGTCTAGCCATTCTTAAGGGCTGAGATCATCTTGATTTGGGGTGTTTGAGTTTGAGATCTAAAGGTCTTGTTCTTCAACAAGGTTGTTAGATCCAGTTCCGTGTTTGAATTGTAGGACATTGTTCCTTTAACAAATTAATTCCGTGTTTGAATGGTAGACGACCTCTCTTGGAATTCTATATTTCATATGTAGACAACATTTTGTTAATATATGATGCTTGAGACATGGCTAACTTTATATTCTTGTGATTCCAAACTATTTGGATTCCAAGAACATATTGTTGAGCCTCTCCTAAATCTTTCTGTTAAGAACCTTTAGATCAAATATTCAAAAACCCCAAAACAACTTGAAATCAACACAAGGAATAAGTTTTGAAAAGAATTTTACCTTGATGATCAAGATCAAGAGTAGAGAAAACTTGTTTCTAAACTTTAGAATCGAATCACTCCACAAAAGGTTTGATCAACACCACTTGAATGAATCTAGCCTACCAGTTCTAAAAACACAAGAAATTCCAAAAATAAAAACACTTAGCTCTCAACAAAGCTAAAGAAATTCTAGTTCATTCATTTCTCAAAATTTGTCCATAATGGAACAAAAGAGGCCTTTCTTTAGTCATTACACTCTGAACATAATTGATAAAAAAGAAAAACCAAAAGACACAATTAAGTGGCTGATTTGCAGAGAAAAGGATAACCTACATGAGTTTCAATTTTCCATAACCCCCATTAAAAACCAGGCTTAAATAAAAATGATACCCTGAGGATCTGGATCTAACAGCCTTATTGACGAACAAGACCTTTACATTTAAAACTCAAACGGCCCAAATCAAGATGATCTCAGCCCCTAGGAATGGCTAGACGATGGATTACTTAGACGATCAACAAAACCACGAATCGGACAAAACTTGATGCTCCCATCGAACCTTGATCTTGAATCACTCCACAAGCACGATCGATCAAATCAAGCTTGAATGATTCTGAACATGCAATCTAAACTGTCACACCCCCTCCCAAGTTCACCTACTTAACCTGAAAGGGGACGTGAGGATAGTATGCGTCACCCCTTTTGTGACGCATATCATCCATCCCTTCACACACATCCTGAACTATTCACAATAAATTTCACGTTCTAAGACATTTAGTTATCACATATAGGAATGTATAAACAAGTCAACCCACTTCTTCAACTCATTCATATGTTCTATTACAATCCCTGGTTCAATCTCTTACAATTATACACGTATATCTACATGCCATCTAATAGAGGTTTAACATACAACAACACTTCCACAAGTCAGGTTTTTTCTGAATCTCGAAGCTTAAGCAGAGCGAGTTGGAGTAGGCAAAGCACCTGGAACGTCCTTGCTACCTGGAGGGGAAAGAAAACATTGAAAACATGAGCTAAAGGCGCAGTGAGTGACCATTTTAACAAACCATTTTGTTCGAAAATCATTAGTGGTAAAACTGAGTTCAACTTCAACATAAAACATGCAATTACTTCCAAATACATTAGTTAAAACAACTTAATTGCCCTTATCAATTCGTACAGGATTTTTAATAAATCATACGGAAACAGTTGAAGTGCAATACTTTTCCCTTAGTTGAAGTGGAGCAAGACTCAACACCCCAACGTCGAAAACATATAAGGCTCGATGCGGAGCAAGACTCAACGCACCAGCATATAACCTCTATGTGCACATAGGAATATGGTGGGTTGCCCATGTACCTTCTCATGTCCCTCAGTACTGGGTCCCGGGGAAACTCACGTTCCTTCTCAAGTCCATCAGCACTGAGCCTCCTCTTAAGCGTTTTTCTTTTAAGAAGTAACGCTTTATATAAACAAATCATATGCAATCATTTATAAGAACTCAGGGCAACTATATTTCATCAATAACATTTCATAAACATACTTTTCAATAACTTTAAGAACATAAAGTATGCTTCATCATTTGATCACAAAATTGTACTCCATTGGAAACCGAACTAACATATATAACAAAAATTGCTTTAGGGTAAGAAAAGTGTCACTCACTGCTCTTTCTAGGCTTTGAATGAGTTATAAACCTTTCCTATCTCCTCTTGGCTTGAAACAAACATTTTCCTTTGTTACACTTCTTTTCTATTCATCAAAACATAAACAATAACTCAACATATGCACAATGCTTATAGTTCATCGTACGGTTAGGCTCCCGTTAGTTCATTCTCAAGCTTTAAGCACTAAGGCTATTACTACTAGCCGCTCCTTACCTTTCTGTTAGCCGTTAATTCAATGAACACTTCGTGGGTAGCTCACTCTTGCTGATATACCGACGGTTGAGCCTTAACTTCTACTTAACAGGGCTGACTACTACTGCCTTAACCTCTCTGTTTAACCCCTGTTAAAAATGCATTTCCAACCCTTATTAGGACTTCTTCCCTTCTACAAACTTGTAAGGACTCAAGTCCCACAGCTTACCTCAAAATCTCAAGGCTTAACTCTTTGTCGTTATTCAGTTATGCAAGAATTACTTCGCATTGCTCCAGTTTGCATAACAGTTCTGTTGCTGCTGCTTTTACCTAGAAATTCATATGATTAACTTCACTTTCAGCTTAACCATCCTTCATAAGACTTGTTAGAAATTGTGTTAACTTACTAACCTCCAAATTTCAGCGTTAAACTCAGCTTCCTCGAGTCGTTCTACTCCAAACATCGACCACTGTTCAATTTGTGCGTCTGCAAACCAAACTTCTGTTTCAGTTCTGATTTTGGCACCAAAACGAGTGGAATTTCGCCCAAAGCTATAAGAACACCTTCCTCTACTTTTCTTTGTGGTTTCTTTGAAAGATGGGACCAACTTAAGCTCTCGAAATCTCTGAAAATGATTAAGCTCACCAATATATATACTGTCGACTTATCCTTCACAAGTACCAAGATGATAATGCCGACTTATCACCCGTAGGCTGGCGCTAGTCTTCTCCTCGACGCAAGGCACTCATGTCTAAATTTTCCTTCAGCGCCTTCAGCACTAATCATTCTCAGCGCATAGTGTTCTCGGCGCCTCCTACCTCCGACGCATATACACATTGTCTTACACACACTAGCTTCATCGCATCAAGACCATTCTGTCTTGGACGCAATGTGGCTCCAGCGCATGGCTGTCTTCGACTCATGGTGGCGCCTTCAATGCATAGTTCAAGTATATTTCTTTCCCCCGCCAATAATCATTTATCCTGCGATGCGACAGACCACTTCCAACTCACAACCCTTCGCGACTTACTCTACAACGCATGATTCTCAAGATATTTCAACTTTCATTTCATTCATCAACGCATGGCTTTGGCCAATACTTAACCAAATTTTCACCCCCTTCTTGGCTACTTCTCGGCTATTCTCCTTCTGACGACGCCTAAAACCATAACCTCAAACGCATAGCTCTTCCAACACTTGGTATTGCAAGTCAGTGCTTACATAAGCGCCATAGAATTGCAAAAGAAACATAACTCTAAAAGACAGCTCAAAGGCCTCTTATTCTACATTTTCAAATCTCTTCCAAATCTCCTTCTTGAACAATGACGTGGCATTATATAGGCCTCAAAATATAACCCTAGACGTTCTATGAAGCATCTAAAATGTTGTAACACTCATAATTAATGACCATGATCATCCATAATCATTTATAACATAAAATCACATAAAATGACTCAAAACTGAAAAATACACTTAATAAATACAATACATCCGAGATTAGTACTTTTCATCCATATTTCATGCATTTGTAACCATTCAAGAGTAAATGACATCCCATTTGAAGTAGTTTGAAGTCTTGGTTCGTTAAATGAAGCTTCATTCTTCATAAATCCCACTTGACTTCACATAATTCTTTTTTGGTTAGTGTAAACTTGGACAACATGTACGGTCATTCTTGATATTCATATTGCATGATTGAGGTTCTTCCGTTTATATCAAAAAATAAAGCAAAATTGAAATTATAATTAAATACCAATTACAAAAGTGCTGTCTTTTTATCATTCCATTGATTAGCTTCAACTTGACTTTTATCAATTTAGATAAGACTTCATTAAATGCAAGTTAGAATGCTTTTGATGCATCTTCATCTTGAATCACAACTTTGCATATCATGTATGGAAGAACTCCAACATCTTCTACAATCTCCTTTGTTGAGGTCACCATAACTTGGATATGAGTGATTAAAGCTTGCTGTGGCTTCTTGGCTCTTGACCTTGTAATCGAATATTGAGGCCTGATAGTTAATATTGCTTGGTTCACATCATCCTCCCCCTCTTGAGCTGGATTCATCGTTGAAGCATAGTCATCACCTACAGTAGTAGGACTCAAATAAGCAAACATTGAAGGTAGCACTAACACCATACTTACTCGGTAGATCAATTTTATACGCATTGTCATTGATGCGCTCTATAACTTCGAAAGGTCCATCTCCACGTGGCAACAGTTTGGATTTTCGTTGATTTGGAAATCTTTCCTTTCAAAAATGCACCCAAACCCAATCTCCCGGTTTGAAGACTAAAAGCTTACGTCCTTTATTTATTTTTTAAGCAACTTTTGAATTTTGCTTCTCAATTTGCTCTTTAACTTGCTTATGCAGTTTATCAACAAACTCAACGTTTCCATTCACATCAAAAGTCACAAACTCATTAGGAGGCATAGGTAATAAATCCATAGGAGATAAAGGATTAAAACCATAAACGATTTCAAACGGAGTGCAATTTGACAGTGCTATGAACAACTCTATAATATGCAAATTCTATGAATGGCAAACAATCTTTAGATTCTTATGAATAATTGCCCTAAGCATAGTAGCCATGGTTCTATTGACAACCTCGGTTTGTCCATCCATTTGAGGATGACAAATAGTTGAGTACACAAGCTTAGTTCCCAATTTACCCCACAAAACACTCCAAAAGTGGCTTAAAAAATTGACGTCACGATCACTACTATACTTTTAGGAATGTCATGTAATCTCACAACCTCTCGAAAGAACAAGTCAGCAATATGTTTTGCATCATCAATTTTGTGACACGGAATAAAGTGAGCCATTTTACTAAATCTATCATCCACAACAAAGATACTATCCCTACCTTTTTGAGTTCTAGGTAAGCCTAAAACAAAATCCATTGTTATATCAATCAAAGGACTAGTAGGAACAGGTAAAGGAGAATACAACCCATGGGCTTGAAGCCTAGGATTCACTTCTTTACATGTTATGCATCGAGCACACACTTCATGAAAAAATGTCTCATTTTAGGCCGATAAAAATGTTCAGCAAGCATATATCATAAGTTTTAGAAACCCCAAAATGTGCCATTAAACCACCCCCATGAGCTTCCCTTACAAGTAACTCGCGAATGGAACAAAATGGAATGCAAAGTTTTCCTTTTCGAAACAAAAATCCATCAAATAACATGTAATCATTCTCAACAAGTACTTTTTTTACAAGATTCAATAAAAGGAGCAAGAACACATCATGATGATACAAAACCTCTATATCATCAAAACCTAAAAAACTTAGTATTCAAAGTATTGATTAGCATACCTTCGTGATAAAGCATCTACAAGAATGTTCTCCTTACCTTGTTTGTACTTAATCAGACAAGGGAATGTTTCGATAAACTCCAGGCACTTGGTCGGTATGTATAACAAACTCTTTAGGCCATAGATAATGTTGCCATGTTTGTAATAGACGAACCAAAGTGATATAATGGAGGACGCTCATGCAATATGAACATAAAAAATTTACCATACATGCTGTCCAAGTTTACACTAACCAAATGTAGTGAAAGAGTCTTTGAGCTTTCTTTTAGCCTTGTGCTATGTTTCTTTTGCAATTTTATGGTGTTTTGGTTGCATGTCCAGAATCATTCAAGCTTGACTTTATCAATCTTGCTTGTGGAGTGATTCGAAGATCAAGGGTTGATGAGAGCTGCAAGCTTTGTCCGATCCGTGGTTTTTTCGATTGTCTAAGTAATCCGTCATCTAGTCATTCTTAGAGGCTAAGATCATCTTGATTTTGGGTGTTTGAGTTTGAGATATAAAGGTCTTGTTCGTCAACAAGGTTGTTAGAACCAAATCCTCAGGCGTTACTTATCACAAAGCATAAAGTTCTTTGTCAAAAGTTAGATACAACAATACCATACTTTAGTTTTGAAAGTGGCATTCCATTCATCACCAATATGCATGCAAATTTCATGATAACCGGATTTCAAATCAATCTATGCAACTCATCAAGCATATAATCTAATCGAGGAATTGGATGCCTATATTTAATAGTTATCTTGTTGATAGCCCTACAATCAACACACATACACCAGGAACCATCTTTCTTAGGCACAAGAAATGATTTTATGAATTCAACCCACTTAGCATGACGACGATTTAACTTGTCCCTTGAGATGCTCAAACTTTCATGACCAGTATAGATGACAAACTCCTTTAGCCATAAATAATGTTGCCAAGTTTGTAATGCTCTTATCAAACCAGACAACTCTTTGTCATAAGTTGAATAGTTCAAAGCAGCACCATTCAATTTCTCACTAAAACAGATAATGGGCTTTTGGTCCTGCACTAAAAATGCTCCAATTCCTATTCTACTAGCATCACACTCAATTTCAAATATATTTTCAAAATTAGGCAAAGACAACAAAGGTGCATAACTTAATTTTTCTTTCAAATCATTAAATGCCCGTTCTTCAGATTCTCCCCATTTGAAAACAACACGCTTTTTAACCATCTCATTTAGTGGTGCAGCAATGGTACTAAAATCCTTAATGAACCTTGTATAAAAACTAGCTAAGCCATGAAAAGACTCACTAGCATTTTTAGGTTGTGGCCATTCTTTGATTGATTTAACTTTCTCACTATCAACTTCAATACCATTGTCAGAAATAACAAATCCAAAAAAATTAATCTTATCTAGACAAAAAGCACACTTTTTCAGATTGGCAAACAATTGAGCTTACCTTAATGCAATCAAAACATTCCTAACATGCTCCACATGTAAAGACCTTGAATAAATGAGAATATCACCAAAGTAAACTACTACCATTCCTAAATATTCACGCAAAACACGATTCATGAGATGCATAAAAGTACAAGGTGCATCGGTAAGAACAAAAGGCATAACTAACCACTGATACAATCCACGCTTGGTCTTAAATGCAATTTTCCATTCATCACCAACTTTCATCCTAAATTGATGGTATCCAGACTAGATCAATTTTAGTAAATATTTATCCATGCAGCTCATTTAACATATCATCAAGTCTAGGTATAGGATGACGATACTTTACCATAATCTTGTTGATGGCTCTACAATCCACACACATTCTCCATGATCCATCCCTTTGGAACCAAGAAGACAGAAACCGAATAGGGACTTAGACTTTCCCTCACATATCCTTTGGCAAGCAACTCATCAACTTACTTTTGGATTTCTTTTGTCTATGTAGGATTAGCTAGATACGCTGGCCTATTTGGAATGACAGCTCCCGGAAGGAAGTCAATTTGATGCTCAATTCCCCTAAGTGGAGGCATCTCACTTGTTAGTTCTTCAGGAAAAATGTCCTTAAATTCCTGCAACATTAATAAAAATGAATCATTATTAATCTCTCATGGAAACAATTCGGTTAATAATGAAAGTTACTAAAGACTTAATGTCATGTAACTTGGTTTCAAGAAGTTAGTAATCAATTAATTTGCATGAGAAAATGTTGTTTTTTTATTAAAAAAAAAAAAACCCAAATTTATGTTTCTAGACTTAAACATATGACCTACAATTATTTCCATTAACTCTAGAATGTTGCATATGGATTAAACAAAGATTCAATACTCTAGAGCTTTGTTTGACTCTTGGCTTCCAACTTTACTTGCTTTCTTTATTGTTTTCTCAATCATAAACTTGAAGTCGAATCCTCAAATAAAATTGACTCGACTCTAGAATAGCTAAGTAATTGGAACTCTCGGATACCCAGTGGAACGATATTTAGACTTTGACCGTCGTATATTATAACATAACATGTGCATTTACGGCTTGCATCAAATTTTTGGTCCCGTTGTCCGGGATCCAAAAATGATTTTTATTGCTTAATATTCTTAAGAGTTGATAGATATTAATTTGAAGTGTACATTATTTTGGTTGCTTATTTTGCAGGTTCATGGCTCGTGACGATACTAATCTTCTTCCTCTTCATCCCGAGATTGATAGGACCTCTAGAAGTAATCTAAGGGTTACACACAATCTCACCGGAGAGATGGCGAAAGAGATACCTAAGGCTTCGAGATTCCTTTCAACCAACGCTACCGGCAAATCAACCCAACATTGTGAGTGTGCCCATCAATGTCAACAACTTTGAGCTAAAACCAAGGTTGATTCAAATGGCTGGAGAGCTTGCCTTTAGAGAATGAACAAATGAACATCCTCATAAGCAGCTCATTCTTGATGTTCATATTGCATCCTCATAACCATCTTTGAGTTATGAACCCCCACTTGAACTCTTTGTTCCATAAATGAAGTTTGATTCTTCATAATTTTCACTTGACTTCACATAATTTTTCTTCTTTGGTTAGTGTAAACTTGGACAGCATAGATGACTCATTCTTGTTCTTCATATTGCATGATTGAGGTTCATCTGTTCATATCATCATGGGTAAGTCCAGTTTCAAGTGGTACCCAAGAAAGGTGGAATGACCATTGTAAAGAATGAGAAAGATGAATTAATCTCCACTAGAACTGTTATAGGATGGGTTGTGTGCATTGTTTGCAGGAAGTTGATAAGATATTTAGGAAAGATCATTTTTCTCTTCCCTTTGTAGATCAAATGCTTGACAAGCTTGCAGGTTATTCTCACTATTGCTTCTTGGATGGATATTCTGGATGGATCCAAATTGCCATTGCTCTGGAGGACCAAGAAAATACCAAATTCACTTATCCTTAGAGCATTTGCTTTTAGGAGAATGCCCTTTGGTTTGTATAATACCCCTGCTACATTCAAATATTGTATGATGTCTATTTTTCAGGAGCTCATTGAGAACAACGATGAAGGTTTTTATGGATGATTTTTCTGTTTTTGGGTCCTCCTTTGACTCTTGTCTTGCTAATCTTAAACTTGTGCTGCAAAAATGCCAGGATGCTAACCTTGTAATGAATTGGGAAAAGTGTCATTTCATGGTAAAAGAGGGCATCGTTCTAGGGCACAAAGTCTTACAAAAGGGATTGGTGGTTGACAGGGCCAAAATTACCACCACTAAACAATTATCACCTCCCACGAATGTGAAAGGAGTATAAGCTTCCTAGGGCATGAAGAGTTCTAAGGATTCTTTTTAAAATTGTAAAGCCCTTGAGTAATTTGTTAGAAAAGGAAGATAAAGTTTTATTCAATGATGCATATCTTCTATCTTTTAATACTTTTTGAAAGAAAGGTTGATTTCTGCAACTATTATTGTTGAACCTGAATGGAGTCAATCTTTTGAGATAATGTGTGATGCTAGTGACTATGCCTCAGGAGCTGTTTTAGGGGAAACGTAAAGTTAACATGGTTAGGGCAATCTACTATGCTAATAGGACTCTTGATAGCACTCAACAGCAATATACCACTACTGAAAAAGAACTACTAGCTGTTGTTTTGATAAATTTAGGCCTTACTTGATTGGCTCTAAGATTGTAATGCATACTGACCATGTTACTTTATTTACAAAAGAAGATACAAAGCCTAGATTGATGAGATGGATTCTACTGTTGGAGGAATTTGATTTTGAAATAAAAAATAGAAAAGGATGTGAAAATGTGGTTGCAGACATTTTGAGAATGGGGTGGCAACCATTGCTCTCCCATTGTTGAGATGTTCCCTGATGAACAACTGTATCAGGTAAACGATATTTTACCTTGGTTTGCTGACATAGTTAACTATCTAGCGCGAGGACATTTCCCACCTGACATGAACACTCAGCAAAGGAAGAGATTTTTGCATAATGTCAAGTCTTACTATTGGGAGGACCCACTTCTAAACAAGGTTTGTGATAAGAATATGATAAGGAAGTGTGTGCCTCAAGAAGAGGTGGTAAGTATCCTAAAATCTTATCATGCTTCTCCCTATGGAGGTCACTTTGGACCCACTAGAACTGCATGTGAGTTGCTTCAACTAGATTTCTATTGGTTCTCTCTTTTTTAATACTATGATACCTTTGTTAAATCATGTGATAATTGCCACCGTACTGACAATATTTCTAGACAATATGAGCTTCCCATGAAACTTATATTGGAGGTGGAGCTCCTTGATGTCTGGAGTATTGACTTTATGGCGTCTTTTCTTGCTTCTTCTGATGGTTACCTATACATTTTAGTTGCAGTTGATTATGTATCTAAATGGGTTAAGCCATAGCTACTAGGACAAACGATGCCCGCAATGTTTTAAAGTTCTTGCATAAGAACATGTTCACACATTTGGCACACATAGAGCTATTATTAGTGACAAGAGTTCTCACTTTTGCAATAAATTGTTTGAAACCATGATGCAGAAGTACGGTGTTAATCATAAGATTGCTACATCTTATCATCCTCAAACTAATGATCTTGCTGAGTTGTCTAACAGGGAAATCAAGCAGGTTTTGGAAAAGACTATTAAGATAAACAGGAGGGATTAGGCTTTTAAGCTCAATGATGTCCTGTTGGCCTATTGCACAACTTTCAAAACCCCAATAGGTAGTTCACTGTACAAGTTGATGATTGGAAAGGCTTGTCACTTCTCGATAAAGCTCGAGCATAGAGTTCATTGGGCCATCAAGAACCTGAACATGGACCTTGAACAAGCCCGTGAGAAATGCCTCTTGCAACTCAATGAGATGTAGGAGTTTCACGCTCAAGCCTGTGAGAATGCTAAAAACTATACAAAGAGCGCATAACTAGAGGGCATGACAAGAAAATCACTCTACGGACCTTTCTACTTGGAGAAAGAGTTTTACTTTTCAATTCACATTTACGGTTGTTTCCAAGTAAGCTAAGAACACGCGAGGCAGGACCCTTTGTCATTGTAAAGGTGTCGCCATATAGAGCCGTGGAGTTGCAAGACAATGGTGGCACAATTTTCAAAGTGAATGGTCAAAGATTTCAGGATTACATCATTGATGAGGATGCCGAATTGAAAACCTTGTCTTTAATGTCGATCAAGTGGGTCAATCTAGTTAGAGACCTTAAAGCAAGTGCTCATTGCGAGGCAACCCTATTTTATTGCTTTCTTTTTTTTTCTTTTTAGATTAACTTCTTTGTTTTCTTTTCTAAAATAATGAAGTCACTCATATATTTTTTTTTCCAAGATTATGGTTCATCACAAAAAGTACTCTTTTCACCAATCTGTTTGGTGGCCTCCCGCATGCTTTCCATGCTTGCTCTTCCTCTTCTCTATTCTCTTATGCATTGAGAACAATGTATGTTTCTACTTGAGCTCCTAAATGCAATTCTCTGAGACATGAGTCGTTAGCACACTTATCTCTTAATTTCTATGTTTGGGGTTTAGGGTTTTTTCTTATACTACTATGCATGTTCGTGAGGTTTCAATCATTATATGCATGTTAACGAAATTTTGAAATATTTTGAGCTTTACAAGATGGTGGGAATAATTTATGGTTGTGTGCTTTCGATGTTGATTCCCTATGATGAGACTCGAAAATACATAATGGATGACTTATTGTGGAAATATGATAGCATTATATTGAGTTAAATCAATTTATATCCCTCTTAAAGTTTCACATATTCTTGAGCATGTAGCCACGAGAATTTAGAAACTGTAACTTAGAAAAGGATTAAGTTGATTGTATTTGGTTATCACTCTGAAAGGTCCCACCAGTTAGAGAGTTGAAATGCATGATGGTATGTAATGAAAAGAGTATCTATGGCTTTGAAAAAGAGTGCACACAAAAATGTATGAGCTGTAATCCCTATCTTTATATCATTCAAAATGTTAAACTTGTAATGAATATGCATGGATGGAGGTAAAAAGAGCTATCTTTGCTGTGATCAGTAAGGACGCTTGAGAACTTACTAGGTACGAGTACCTATAATGAATAAGTGAAAGGTTAACCCCTAGGTAAAGAATGCAAGTTTAGGGCTCATGAAAAAAATAATTGTATGGCACTTAGTGGACATATTACTCTCTCGTGGATTCTTTAAGATTGGTGCATGAGGTAGCGTAGGGGAGAAAACTAGAGAAGCTCTCTTAAGTCCTAATTTGAGCTTTAGCATTTTGAGTTAAAGGAGGCTTGCACACCCACACAAACATGAGAGATGACAAGATTTGATCTTGAATGTTTCTACTTCAGCTCTTAAATGCTATTCTCTGAGACATGAGTCGTTAGCACACTTATCTCTTAATTTCCTATGTTTGTTCTTTTCTTTGCTCGAAACTAGCAAATTCCTAAGTTTGAGGGTGGTGAAAAGCTCTCAAAAAGTGTTTTTTATCCTCTGAAAATAGGGATGTTTTTGTTAGATTTCATGTGTTTGCTAGTGATTTAGTAATTATGACAAAAATAAGTGTTAAAGGGCAAAGAGATCAAACTGAGCCAAACCTAAGCAAAAAGCGAAAGAAAATGCAAGAAAATCCTAGAGGCAGGGTAGCTGCCGAGAGTGTCGCTACGCTCCCCTCGACGCTCTCGACCCAAGAGCATTTGCGCTATGTTGAGGGTGTCGTTGCGCTATGCCAAAGTGTCACTGCGCCACACTTTTTATGACAGACAACTTTCCTAATTTAAAAAAATCTGCAATTTGGGAAATCATTTAGGTCGGCCAAGTCTACATGAAGGTTTCCAGCAACCCTAATTGATATGAATGGAGGAACCTCAATCATGCAATATGAACATCAAGAATGAGCCATACATGTTGTCCCAAGTCCTCAAAATTTACTTAGCATTTGGGATCAGAACATTAGCCTCTTTGATCGAACCTATGTTTTCCTTGTGTTTGTCTATTGAATTCTCTAATATTTTGTTTCAATTTATTTAGTTCTGGCATGTTCTAAATCTATCTCAAAAAAAAAAAAAAAAAAAAAAAAA
>QLSR01000166.1:5097-74228 GCA_031780015.1 Citrullus colocynthis | reverse complement strand
AAAAAAAAAAAAAAAAAAAAAAAAAGATACCAAATGATAAGTAACAATTGAGGACTTGGGACAACATGTGTGGCTCATTCTTGATCTTCATAATGCATAATTGAAGTACCTATTGGGGTTTTGAATACTGTGCGGTAGGCCCACAGTGCATCATCGAGCTTGAGAGCCCAATCTTTCCTGTTGATCTTAACGGTCTTTTCCAAAACCTTTTTGATTTCCTGTTAGGCAACTTAGCAAGACCATTAGTTTGAGTATGATAAATTGTAGCAATTTTATGATTAACACCAAACTTTTGCATCATGGCTTCAGACAATTTATTGCAAAAGTGAGAATATGTTCTTATGCAAGAATTTTAAAACAGTGCGGGCATTATTTGGTAGCTATAGCTTCTACCTATTTAGATTCATAATCAACTGCAACTACAATATATAGGTAGCCATCCGAAGAAACAGAAAAAGGCCCCCATAAAGTCAGTACCCACACATCAAAGAGCTCCACCTCTAAGATAGGTTTCATGGGAAGCTCATGTTGTCTAGAAATATTGCTACTATGTTGGCACCTATCACACGTGTTGGAGGGTTGAGTTGTTGGCTCTCGTATTGGCTTTAAGGTGATTGCATTTGGCCACTCATTATTGCTTAGCTTGTCTTAACATCTGTGTATATCATTGGGTGTTATTAGCAGATATTTTATTTCCTTACTAGGCACCTGTCTGCAGATTTAATCGGGTCGCTTTTATTCCATCTCGCCCTAGATTATTTTCGTTATATATTCTACTTGTTTAAAAGGCGTGGAGCGTGCCTTTCTAGGGTTGTCATTTTGATTATATTACGAAAAGAGTGTGTGTTAGGCTGGCCGACCTCGTCATTATGATAAGTGTTCATGTTCTACCAGTTTATGTTGTGTTTTTGTGACCATTTGAGAAAACACTTATTCATATCACATTCGTTGAACAAATCTTGTGAAGTCAAGGGAAGCTTTGAACCTCTCACTGTGAAAAGGGAGTTCTTACTTATCAGAATTACGAAGCCAGTGAAGGAAGTTAACTATTTGATAGAGATAGTTGAACAAAGAAGTTCCACACAAGCACGGCCAGAATCTGAAGTGCCACTACACTAGTATTGTCAGACTTAGGGAGAGCCTAGGTGTAAACTAAGTAAAATGTGACTAGAGTTACTGTAGAAGTTGTCTAATATGAACGGAGGAACCTCAATTATGTCATATGAACATCATGAAAGACACCAAGAATGAACAAAATATCCTATCCAGATTCACAATGAGAATAACTTGCAATTATGTGAAGTCAAGTGAAATTTATGAAGAATCAAGCTTCATTTATTGAACAAATACTTCATGCTACTTCAAATGGGATGTCATTTATTCTTTATTAGATACAAATACATGGAATATGACTGAGAAAAGATAATCTCAGATTTATTGTATTTATTAAATGTAGTTTTCAGTTTTTAGCCACTTTATGTATTTTATGTTACAATTAGATCATGGTTTATAATGGTCATTAATTATGAGTACTAGAACTCTTTGAATGCCTCATAGAATGTCTAGGGTTAGATTTTGAAGCCTATATAATGCCATGTAATTGTTTACAAAGGGAGACTTGGAAGAGACTTGGAAAATGTAGTAAAAAGATCCTTTAAGCTTTTTTTTAGCCTTTTGCTATGTTTCTTTTGCAATTCTATGGGTATAGGTTGCATGTAGAATCATTCAAGCTTGACTTGATCGATCTTGCTTGTGGAATGGTTCGAAGATTAAGGTTCGATGGGAGCTGCAAGCTTTATCTGATCCATGGTTTTGTCGGTTGTCTAAGTAATCCGTCGTCTAGCCATTCTTAGAGGTTCAGATCATCTTGATTTGGGTTGTTTGAGTTTGAGATCTAAAGGTCTTATTCATCAACAATGTTGTTAGATCCAAGTCCTCGAGTATTACTTATCATTTGACAACTGTTATTTGTGGAATCCGGACTATACATCCCCGATTTGCCGTCTATCCAGGCAAAACAAAACAGATCTCTGGCATAAGAAACTGAGGTATATGCCATGAAGATGATCCACAATACGCTTGCTAAGAATGTTATATCTCGCATTTCATCCTTAGCTTCCTCAAGCAAACGCATGCCCCTTATAAATCGATATCTCAGCAAGGGCCCTCTTGTGTTCTGGAACTGCTCCATATGGATCTTATGGGTCTCATGCAAACAGAAAGTCTGGGGGAAGATGATATGTGCTTGTCATTGTTGATGATTTTTACCTGTACACTTGGGTCATATTTCTACGAGAAAACTTTGAAGCATTTGCTCACTTTCAGATAGTGGTACTACAAATTCAATGTGAAAAAGACCATAATGTCAATAGAATCAGAAGCGACCATAGGAAGAAATTTGAGAATGTTATTTTGCAAACTTCTGTGCAGCAGCTGGCATCCATCACAAATTCTGTACTCTCATAACCCCTCAATAGAATGGGTTGTTGAACGAAGGAACTGGACACTGCAAGAAATGGCTCGTGCAATGTTGTATGCAAAGCATCTAGCTGTTCATTTCTGAGCTGAGGCCCTAAACACTGCATGCCATATTCATAATTAGGTTGTCCTTCAACCTGGCACAGACACTACGATTTATACACTACGATTTATAGCATTTTCTTAGAATAATGGAGAAGGATTGGAGAATTATGCGGTAGTCGTGAGTTAAATTCATTAATAAAACCTTGCTTGCTTTTTTGAAATAAATTATCTCTAAAACACATCATATATCAAACGCAAGCTTTGCAATTTCAGATAGTTGGAGATTGAATTGCTTGATCTGTGGCAAAATGAGCGGTTACCAATTTGGCCGAAAATTGCACAATAAAGTGATAATGATGAAGGATGGTTAAGCTGAAAGTGAAGTTAATCACATGAACCCTTAGGTAAAAGCAGCAGCTACAAAACTGCTATGTAATCTGGAGCAACGCGGAGTGATTTTAGCATAACCAGAGAACGATAAAGAGTTAGGCCTTGAAATTTTGAGGTAAGCTGTGAAATTCAATTCTTTACAAGTTTGTAGAAGGGAAGAAGTCTTAATATGAATTGGAAATGCATTTTTAACAAGGCTTAAGCAAAGAGATCCAAGCTGTAGCAGTTAGCTCTGTCAAGAGAAAGATAAAGTTCAAACATTGGATTATCAGCAAGAATGAGCTATATACAAAGTGTTCTCTGAATTGGAGTTCAACAAAAGGGCAAGGAGAGGCTAGTAGTAATAGCCTTAGTGCTTAAAGCTTGAGAATGAACTAATGATAGCTGAATCGCATGCTGAGATCTAAATATTAAGTATATGATGAGTTGTTGCTTATGTTTCATGAATGGAAAAGAAGTATAACAAGAGAAAGTTGTTATTTCAGGCCAAGAGGAGATAGGGAAGACGTATAATCCCCTCAAAGCTTAAAAAGAGTTGTGAGTGACACTTTTCTTACCCTAAAGCAATCTTTGTTATACATGTTAGTTCAGTTTTCCAATGGAATACGATTTTGTGATCAAATGATTTATGAAGCATACTTTATGTTCTTAAAGTTATTGAAAAATATGTTTATGAAATGTTATTGATGAAATATAGTTGCCCTGAGTTCTAATGATTGCATACGATTTGTTTGTATAAAGTGTTATTTCTTAATGGAAAAACGTTTAAGAGGAGGCTCAGTGCTGATGGACTTGAGAAGGCACGTGAGTTTCCCCGGGACCCAGTACTGAAGGACATGGAGAAGGTACTTGGGCAACCCGCCATGTTCCTATGTGCACATAGAGGTTATATGCTGGTGCGTTCAGTCTTGCTCCGCATCGAGCCTTATATGTTTTCGACGTTGGGGTGTTGAGTTTTGCTCCGCTTCAACTAAGGGAAAAGTATTGTACTTCAACTGTTTTCTTATGATTTGTTGAAAATCCTGTATGAATTGATAAGGGCAATTAAGTTTGTTTTAACTAATGTATTTGGAAGTAATTGCATGTTTTATGTTGATGTTGAACTCAGTTTTACCACTGATGATTTCCGAACAAAATGGTTTGTTAAAATGGTCACTCACTGGGCCTTTAGCTCCATGTTTTCAATGTTTTCTTTGCCCTCCAGGTAGCAAGGACGTTCCAGGTGCTTTGCCTACTCCAACTCGCCCTGCTTAAGTTTCGAGATTCAGAAAAACTTGACTTGTGGAAGTGTTGTTGTATGTTAAACCTCTATTAGATGGCATGTAAATATACATGTATAGCTGTAAGAAATCGAACCATGGGTTGTAATAGAACTTAAGAATGAGTTGAAGAAGTGGGTTTGACTTGTTTATACTTTCCTATAAGTGATATTTAAATGTCTTAGAACGTGAAATTTATTGTGAATAGTTCAGGATATGTAAGAAGTGATGGATGGTATTCATCACAAGAGGGGTGATGTATACTATCCTCACGTCCCCTTTCAGGTTAAGTAGGTGAACTTGGGATGGTGTGCGACAGTAACAATGCAGCCTCTATGAAAGGGTAGATTGGTAGGTTGAGAAATGCATTACACTCCCGAGTATTTTTATACGATGAAAGCCATCACAATTAGATTCACCGAGAAACCTAATTTGCACTTATACTTGGGTTGAATTAGGAAAGAAGAAGAGAACTGAAATGTCACATACTCTTTCAACTTTTTGGTTTTCAGGATTCAAGTCAATTTTTGGAGGGATGAGAGTTGCTCGAGCGTCATCGAGAGGGACGAGAGTTTGGCACGGGACTCTTATCTTGATTAACTATTAACGCATGCATCAAAGTTTAAGGCAGACAATAGAGACGTCCAAACGTGAAAAATTTTCATGTGTTCGGCAGCACGTGTTACATTCTTAGAGATAGAGAAGTTAGACGAAAATGGGACTCAAAAGTGAATAAGGGAATCTTTCTTGGATACTCAACCAGCAGTTGAGCTTATCGTGTATTTAATACTCGAAACCACTCCGTTATGGAATTCATAAATGTGACTTTTGATGATGGTTCTGATTCTAATGTATCGTTTGTGGACGATGATGCAAGTGAAACTATACTGACGAATGTCAACTCTAGTGTTCATTCTCAGTCAAAATATGCAAAAAAATCTTGTTAAAAAATTTGGGCTTGAAAAGGCTAGTATCAAACAAACTTCAGCTCCCACTCATGCTAAACTTACTAAACACTGTGGGGGAACACTTATGGATGAACAACTGTACAGAAGCATCATTGGTAGTTTATTGTACTTAACATCCGACCCCACATTGCGTTTGCTGTTGGGGTTTGTGCTCGTTAACAATCCAAACAAGAAACTAGTCATCTAATGAGCACAAAACAAATATTCCGCTATATCACTTGAACTAGCAATTATGGTTTGTTGTACTCATTTGATACGAATAGCACCCTGGTAGGGTCCTATGCTGGAAACTAGGTAGAAAGCTCATAAGATAGAAAAAGCACTTCTGGCGGATGTTTCTTTCTTGGAAATAATTTAATTTCTTTGTACAGCAAAATTGTGTTTCTCTGTCCACAACAGAGGCAGAATACATTGCTGCTAGAAGTAGTTGTACACAGCTTATCTAGATGAAACAAATGCTTCTGGAATATGATGTCTCACAAGATGTCATGACACTCTATTGCGAAAACATGAGTGTCATAAACATCTCAAAAAACCTAGTGTGCTATTGAAGTTTACACTAACAAAAGAAGAAAAATTATGTGAAATCAAGTGAAATTTAAGAAGAATCAAACTTCATTTATGGAACAAAGAGTTCAAGTGGGGGTTCATAACTAAGAGATGGTTACAAAATGATGCGTTGCTGATTAAAAAGAATTATTTTCGGATTTATTGTAATAATAAAATGTAATTTTAGTCTTTAAGTCATTTTATTTGTTTTATGTTACATTTGGATGGCTGATAATGGTCATTAATTATGAGTGTTACAACTCTTTGAATGCCTCAAGAATGCCTGGGATTAGATTTTGAGGCCTATATAATGCCATGTAATTCTATAGTATTTAGGTTGCATGTCCATAATCATTCAAGCTTGACTTGATCAATCATGCTTGTGGAGTGATACGAACATCAAGGTTCGATTGGAGCCGTGATTTTGCTGATTGTCTAAGTAATCCGTCATCTAGCCGTTCTTAAGGTTGAGATCATCTTGATTTGGAGTGTTTGAGTGTGAGATCGAACAAAGTTGTTAGATCCAAGTCTTCGAGCGTTACTTATCATTTTGTATCAAGTTACTTATCATTTGGTATCAGATGGATCTAAGTCCGACTTTGATACCAAATGATAAGTAATACTATAGTGTAACACTCATAATTAATGACCATTATAAGCCATGATCTATTTATAACACAAAAATACATAAAATGTCTCAAAAAATACATTTAATAAATACAATAAATTCGAGATTATCTTTTTTCATTCATATTACAAGTATTTGTAACCGTCCAAGAGAAAATGACATGCCATTTGAAGAAGCTTGAAGTCTTTGTTCATTAAATGAAGCTTGATTGGTCATAAATTCCACTTGACTTCACATAATTCTTCTTCTGTGATTAGTGTAAACTTGGACAACATGTAGGCTCATTCTTGATGTTCATATTGCATGATTGAGGTTTCTCTGTTTATATCAAGAAGTCTGAGAAAATGTCTTGATGAAGAAGGATGATTGGGGTCTATTGAGTAGTTCACAAGAAGAAGCCCCTGTTCCTACAAAAGTAACTAGGTGATAGAGTAACCCTCGAGTATTTGGATTTAACAACCTTGTTAAGGAACAAGACCTTTAGGTCTCAAACTCAAACACCCCAAACCAAGATGATCTCAGCCTACCGTCTCATTGTCTCCCTGTTCCCGCTCCTTTTGGGTAACCATCTTTGTTAAGAAACCCTTGAGGATGGATCTGACCACCTTGTTGACAAACAAGACCTTTAGATCTCAAACTCAAAATCCTTAAATCAAGATGATCTCAGCCCCTAAGAATGGCTAGACAACGGATTACTTAGACGATCTACAAAACCACGGACCAGAAAAAACTTGCGGCGAGGAACCTTATAAAGATCGTATTGATTCTCATCAAAGAAAGACAAGATTAACTGATTAACTGAAGTTATTCACACAGGCATAGGTAATTTAAACGGTATTCACATAGCAATTGGGGTTATGGATTTTCAGTTTATGGGGGGTAGAATGGGATCTATAGTAGGCGATGTAGCAATCCTTACATCTCCTACTACTAGTGGGGTGACAGCTAGTTTTGGTATGTTGGGGAATATCATTATTGCCGAACCGTCGAACCTAATGCCTACATCGCATTTGCGGGTTAAGTTTATTATTATTTCTTTTTAATAAATGGTTTCCCACAAAAGGATTTTTTTAATGAGCGCGCTACAGTGAATTTACCTCCTTTTTTTTTTTTGTTTGTAAAGTGAAAGAAACAAATTCGATTTTCTCTCTTATTTACTACGGCGACGAAGAATCAAATTATCACTATACTTATTCCTTTTTATATTTCTTCTTCCAAGTGCAGGATAACCCCAAGTGGTTGTGGGTTTTTTCCTACCAATTGGGGCCCTCCCTTCAACACCCCGATGGGGATGGTCTACAGGGTTCATAACTACTCTTACTACAGGACGGTCAATCCTTGATCTTCGAACAACTCCACAAGCAAGATCAATCAAGTTAAGCTTGAATGATTCTAAACACGCAATTTAAACACCATAGAATTACAAAATAAACGTAGCACACAAAACTCAAAGAAAGTTCAAAGGCTCATTTACTACATTTTCAAATCTTTTCCATGTCTCTTTTTTGAATAATTACATGGGATTATATAAGCCTCAATATCTAACCGTAGACATTCTATGAGGAATTCGAGAGTTGTAACACTCACAATTAAGAACCATTATAAGCCATGATGAATTATATTTAATAAACACAATAAATCAGAGATTCATATTTTCATCCATATTCCATGCATTTCTAACCATCCAAGAGTAAATGACATTCCATTTGAAGTAGCTTGAAGTCTTGTTCATTAAATGGAACTTAATTCTTCATAAATTCCACTTGACTTCACATGAACCTTCCTCTTTGGTTAGCGTAAACTTGGATAGCATGTATGGCTGTTCATCCATTCATATCAAGAATGAGTCATACATGCTGTCCAAGTTTACACTAAGCAAAGAAGAAGAATTATGTGCAGTCAAGCGAAATTTATGAAGAATCAAGCTACTTCAAATGGGATGTCATTTAGTCTTGGATGGTTATAATTAGATAGAATATGGATGAAGAAAAGATAATCTCAGATTTATTGTATTTATTAAATGTATTTTCTGTTTTGAGTCATTTTATGTATTTTTATGTTGCAATTAGATCATGGCTTATAATGGTTATTACGAGCGTTAACTCTTTGAATGCCTCATAGAATATCTAGGGTTATATTTTGAGGCCTAATGTCATGTAATTGTTCAAACAAGAAGACTTGGAAGAGACTTGAAAATGTAGTAAAAGAGTCTTTCAGCTTTCTTTGAGCTTTCTTTGAGCCTTGTGCTATGTTTCTTTTGCAATTCTATGGTGTTAGATTGCATCTTCAGAATCATTCAAGCTTGATGATTGATCTCGCTTGTAGAGTGATTCAAAGATCAAGGGTTGATGGGAGCTGCAAGCTTTGTCCGATCCGTGGTTTTGCTGATCGCCAAAGTAATCCATCATCTAGCCATTCGTAGAGGCTAAGATCATCTTGACTTGGGGTGTTTGAGTTTGAGATTTAAAGATCTTGTTCGTCAACAAGGTTGTTAGATCCAAGTCCTTGAGGGTTACTTATCAAGTCTGGATAACCATGTTGAGGGCACCGTCTTAAAAGATCAAGGGGTTGTTGATCCCGTTCCTTCACCATTAATGATGATTGAGGGGATGGGAGATCAGGAGGTCAGATGGGTGATCTGGTGTTGGCCCATCGGGATAGTATTTTGATTAGTTGGTGTTCATGGAATGTACAGTCCTTAATGACCCTGTAAAAAGTAGGTTGGAGATTTGTTGAGGTCTGAGTCTGTGGAGGTTTGTTGTTTACTGGAAACTTGTGTTAAACATGTTAATGTTGATTATGTCTTGGTCAAGTTTGGTGCGAAGTGGAAGTGTGGGAGTAGTTTCAATGGGGGCAGGTTGATCTAGGCCGTATTTAGGTGATGTGGTATGCTAATTTATTTGACTTTTGTCTTGTGTTTGTTTGATGACTAGGTGGTTTCAGGTGGTCTAATGGATCGCAAGTGATATCAACAGAGGAACCCCAATCATGCAATATGAACATTAAGAATGAGCCACACATGCTGTCCAAGTTCGCACTAAGCAAAGAAGTATGTGAAGTGAAGTGGAATTTATGAAGAATAAGGCTTCATTTAATGAACAAAGACTTCAAGCTACTTCAAATGAGATGTCATTTACTCTTGCATGGTTACAAATGCATGGAATATGGATGAAAAATACTAATCTCGGTTTTATTTTATTTATTAAATGTATTTTTCAGTTTTGAGTCATTTTGTGTCTGATTATGTTACAATTAAATCATGGCTTATAATGGTCATTAATTATGAGTGTTACAACTTTTTGAATGCCTCATAGAATATCTAGGGTTAGATTTTGAGGCCTATATAATGACATGTAATTAATTGTTCACAAAAAGAGACATGGAAGAGACTTGGAAAATGTAGAAAAAAAGCCTTAGAGCTTTCTTTTAGTCTTGTGCTATGTTTCTTTTGCAATTCTATGGTGTTTGGATTGCATGTTCAGAATCATTCAAGCTTGTAGAGTGGTCTGAAGATCAAGGGTTGATGGGAGCACCAAGCTTTGTCCGATCCGTGGTTTTGCTGATCGTCAAAGTAATCCATCATCTAGCCATTCTTAGAGGCTGAGATCATCTAGACTTGGGGTGTTTGAGTTTGATCCAAGTCCTCGAGTGTTCTTATTACCGACAAATCTTTCTATTAGCACACGATAGAAATAGACCGATGTGAGAGTATGCGTTGCCGAATTTATATGATTTCTCAGTAGGAATCCTACGCCCCACGTTCGAGGGAAACGGTAGATTTGAAATGAAGCCAATCATGCCGCAGATGTTACAAGCTGCAAGACAATTTGGCAGTGCTGTGAGAGAAAACCTGCACGCACCTCTAAAGAGCTTCCTAAAGATATGTAATACGTTCTCTCTATCAGGAGTAACGCAAAATGGAACCAAACTTGCTCTTTTCCCCTTCTCCCTTAGAGATGAGGCAAGGCAATGAGCTTATTCATTTGAACCTGGTGAGACTACGACCTAGGAGCAGATGGTTGAGAAATTCATAGCAATATTTCCCTCCCACTGTTAATGCAAGAAGGAGACGTGACGACATCATAACCTTTGAGTAAAAAGACTTGGAGACGTTTAGTGAAACTTGGACCCGATTTAAGAGGCTTGTGAGATGTCCGCACAATGGAATCCGTGACTGCGTTCAGATGAAGATATTCTATGGAGGACTTCATCGACCTTCGCAATCAGTCGCAGATGCCTCCGCTGCAGTAGGATTAATGGACAAGACCTACATGCAGGCCAAAGATGTCCTTAATAGGATCCCGAGAAACACTGATGAATGGGTCGATGATGGATATGGCTCGCGTTCCATGGATAGACGCAGAGTCTAGGCTAGGGCAATCGAGGTTGATTTTGGTACGAGTTTGGCAGCCCAGATGGCTAGCGCGACATCACTACTTAAGACCATATCCCTGAACAATACTAGTGGAATGGTTCGTTCATCTGCCCCGATAAACGCATTGAATCAAGTAGCAACAATTAATTGTGTGCAATGTGAAGAGGCATATCTATATTGATATGAATGGAGGAACCCCAATCCTGCCATATGAACATCATGAAAGACACCAAGAATGCACAAAATATGCTATCAAGATTCACAATGATAAGAAGTTGCAATTACGTTGTCAAGTGGAATTTATGAAGAATCAAACTTCATTTACTAAACAAAGACTTCAAGCTACTTCAGATGAGATATCATTTACTCTTGGATGGTTACAAATGCATGGAATATGAATGAAAACTAATTCATCTCCGATTATTTTATTTATTAAATGTATTTTTCAGTTTTGAGTCATTGTATTTTTATGTTTTAATTAGATCATCACTTATAATGATCATTAATTATGAGTGTTACAACTCGTTGAATGCCTCATAGAATGTCTTCGGTTAGATTTTGAAGGCCTATATAATCCTATGTAATTGTTCAAAGAGAGGACTTGGAAGAGATTTGAAAATGTAATAAAAGGGCCTTTGAGCTTTCTTTTAACCTTGTGCTATGTTTCTTTTCCAATTCTATGGTGTTTAGGTTGCATGTTCAGAATCATTCAAGCTTGACTTGATCGATCTTGCTTGTGGAGTGGTTCGAAGATCAAGGGTCGATGGGAGCATTAAGTTTTGTCCAATCCATGGTTTTGCTGATCATCTAAATGATCCATTGTCTAACCGTTCTTAGGGGCTGAGATCATATTGATTTGGGGTGTTTGAGTTTGAGATCTAAAGGTCTTGTTCGTCAACAAGGTTGTTAGATCCAAATCCTGGAGGGTTACTTATCATTTGGTATCAGAGCTTAGGGTCGATCGGATATATGTTTTCGTTGTTGTTTTCTTGTTTTATCTATTCATCTTTTCACATTCTGTCGATTTTATGAAACTCGAAGCAAACGTATCATATCCCATCATGTTTTCATGTTTCTATAAACTTTAAAGTGTTAGATCAGAGTGTTATCTACAATATTACCTTCTTCAATTTCAAAAATTTGTGTTTTGAAAATCAGCCAGTAGTAGAAAAATTGTTATCCCTAAGAGAATTTGTTCTTTAAGGTGTTCTTTTTCTCAATGGCATGTCAAATCTGAATTTTTACAATTTGATCTCATTTTTGCCATTAATTTCATCATTTGGTATTCAATCTCATAGGTCACACTTTGGAATTTTGAGGAAGTACGTTGTTGAACATTTAATATGGCAGTTACAACATCTATGCACATTGAATTTTCCAGCCATTAGTTAAGAATGGTACTGAAAAGTTTCAAACTTCAGCCTATAAATTAATTCTTGAGAGTGTAAATGTCAGCACCAAACTTCGATGTTCCTTCCAAGCAATATTTTAGGTTCGATGATGAATCTTCTTGAAGAAGGGGAGCATCAAGCTTTGTCCGATCCATGGTTTTGCTAATCGTCTAAGTAATCCGTCGTCTAGCCGTTCTTAGGGGCTGAGATCATATTGATTTGGGGTGTTTGAGTTTGAGATGTAGAGGTCTTGTTCGTCAACAAGGTTGTTAGATCCAAGTCCTCGAGCGTTACTTATGAACCTCCATGAGCTTCCTTGTCAAGTAACTCGCGAATGGAACAAAATGGAATGCGGAGTTTTCCTTTTCAGAACAAAAATCCATCAAATAGCATGTAATCATTCACAACAGTCTTTTTTCACATGATTCAAGAAAAGGAGCAAAGAACACCTCATGATGATACAAAGCCTTTATATGATCAAAACCTAACACTTAGTATTCAAAGCATTGAGTAAAGCTTACCTTCGTGATAAAGCATCTACAACAATGTTCTCCTTACCCTGTTTATACTTAAGCACATAAGGGAATGTTTCGATAAACTCAAGCCACTTGGCATGTCGCCGATTAATTTTATTTTGTCCTTTCAAATGCTTTAAACTCTCATGATCCATATGTATAACAAACTCTTTAGGCCATAGATAATGTTGCCATGTTTGTAATGCACGAACAAAGCATAAAGTTCTTTGTTATAAGTTGGATACCGCAATAAAGCACCATTCAACTTTTCATTAACAACATTAAAGGTCTTTGATTTTGCATCAAAACAGCACCTATCCCTACTCCAGTAGCATCATATTTTATTTCAAAAGTTAAGTCAAAATTAGGTAATACAAGCAATGGAGCTGAACTCAATTTATCTTTCAAAGTGTTAAAAGCAAGTTCTTGTTTTGGTGCCCCAAAAAAAGAAACATTCTTCTTAACAATTCATTTAAAGGTGAAGCAATTGTACTAAAATCAATGACCCTACAATAGATTCCCGCAAGACCATGAAAACTTCCTACCTCACTTGCACTTTTAGGTGTTGGCCAATCTCTTATAGCCCTTACCTTCTTCTCATCGACTTCAACACCTTTAGATGAAACTACAAATCCAAGAAAATTTACTTTTTCCATGCAAAAGCTACATTTCTTTAAATTTGCATACAAGCATTCTTTTTGCAAAGCAGTCAAAACAGAACGTACATGCTCAACATGTTCATCTAAAGATTTAGAGTACACAAGAATGTCATCAAAATAGACAACTGCAAACTTCCCTAAGTATTCTCGCAAAACATGATTAATTAACCTCATGAATGTACTAGGTGAATTAGTCAATCCAAAAATCATAACTAACCATTCGTAAAGACCATACTTAGTTTTGAAAGCGGTTTTCCATTCATCACCAATATGCATGGGAATTTGATGATAACCTGATTTCAAATCAATCTTAGTAAACAAACTACAATCATGCAACTCATCAAGCATATCATCTTGAATAGTTATCTTGTTGATAGCCCTATAATCATACACACATACGCCACGACCATCTTTCCACAAGAATAACAGGAACATAACATGGACTCAAACTCTTACGTACATACCCTTTAGCAAGGAGTTCACTTACTTGCATTTCTATCTCTTCGGCCTCCTTTGGATTAGTCCTATATGCTTGACAGTTTGGAATGGCCACCCCTAGAATGAAATCAATCTTATGCTAAATCCCCCTAAGTGGTGGTAACCCTCTAGGCATCTCCTCGGAAAATAGGTCTCCAGATTCCTTCAAAAGCACAAGAAAACCACTAGGCAAAGAAGATTTAATCTCATTAGTTACAAAACAAGACCCTTTGCACATAAGTACAAGAATGGTTTGGTTTGAGAGTAAAACATTCCTAGACTCACTTGATCTAGTATAGAAACTCATAGTTTTGGCTTTTCTCTCATTTTTTCCTCTAGGCTGATTGCTAGTCCCTTGCTTTTCACTCATACTATTTTTTACTCAATTCTTTTTCTGTCAATTCTTTTTCACTTTTTACTTTTCCATCGGCCTCTTGCCTTTTCTTTTCAAGTTTGCATTGATCAATAAAGACATCTTTTGGAGACAAAGGAATAAGAGTTGTTTTCCTACCATTATGAGTAAAGGAGTAACGATTTGTATATCTATCATACACAACCCGTCGATCAAATTGCCAAGGTCTCCCAAATAATAAATCCCCAGCATGAATGGATACAATGTCACACAAAACGTCATCAGCAAACTTTCCAATGGTTTGCAACAAGAGCTTGCTTAGTCACCTTAACTTCCCCAAAATCATTCAACCATTCAAGCTTGTATGGTCTAGGATGTGGTTTAGTCTCTAAATTAAGTCTCTTGGCCAGAATAGAACTCACAACATTGGTGCAACTACTGCTATTGATAGCCACACTACAAGGTACAAATTGAATAAGGCATCTAATGTGAAACAAGTTCTCTCGTTGAGCTGAACTATCCTCCTTAATTTGGGTGTTCAAAGCTCTCCTAGAGACTAAGGACGTATGTGTAGGATCCTCCTCACTCTCACTCTCATCATTTTCTTCCTTTACAACCTCATTTTCCTCTTCATCTTCTGTCACAATTTCTCCTTCTCTAATGGTCATAATTTTCCTATTAGGGCAATCTCTACTAAAGTGACCTACCCCTTGGCACTTCCAGCATTTGAAATCCCTATTTCGCACATTAGAGTCATCAACCTTTTCCTTTCTTAGAATTCTCCCCTTTCTAAGCTTCACCTTAGGCATATCCTTTTTCTATGTAGTACTAGAGTTGGAAAAATGTTTAGAAGAATACCATCACGACTTTCGTTGGAGTTGTCTCTCGATCTTGATTACAATATGCAACAACTTGTCCATGTCAAAGTATGGTTGTAGATCAACCTAGTTCGCAATATCCGTGTTTAGCCCATTAAGAAACCGTGCCATGAGACTCTCCCTGTCCTTGTCTAGATCAAGTCGATCCATCAATGTACCCATCTCCTTGTAATGATCCTCCACGGACTTGCTTCCTTGTTTCAATGCTTGTAGCTTTTGCGCCATGTCCCTTTGGAAATGTTTAGCAACAAATCATTTTCTCATCGACTCCTTGAACTCATACCACAAATCGACTGGTGCTTCAAGATTCCTCCTCCTACTGACATCAACTTACCCCACCATGTTTGAGCATGTTATTTAAATTAAACAACACACAATCGTACCTTGGGAACTTTGATCCAACAACCTTGTTAAGAAACAAAACCTTTAGATCAAATACTAAAAAATGCTTCAATATGGAATCAACCCAAGGAATAAGTTTTGAAAGGAATTTTACCTTGATGATCAAGATCAAGAGTAGAGAGAACTCGTTTCTAAACTCAAGATTCAAATCACTCCATAAGAGGTTTGATCAACACCAGTTGAATGATTCTACCATGCAAGTTCTAAAATGCAAGAAATTGCAAAAAAAAAAAAAAAAGAACATTTAGCTCTCACAAAGCTAAAGAACTTTTAATTTATTCACTTCTCACTGTCCACAATGGGAAGAAAAAGGGTCTTTTTATAGCCATTACACCCAAAACATATTTGACAAAAGAAAACCAAAAGACAAAATTAAATGGTTGATTTATGGAGAAAAGGGTAACCTATATGAGTTTCAATTCTCTATAACCCCTCTTAAAAACAAGGCTTAAATAAAAGTAAAACAAAATTGAAATTATAATTAAATACCAAAAACTAAAGTGCTATCTTTTTATCATTCCATTGATTCGCTTTAACTTGACTTTCATTAATTTAAGTATGACTTCAATAAATACAAGTGAGAATGCATTTAATACATCTTTATCTTGAAGCTCAACTTTGCATAGCATGTATGGAAGAACTCCAACATCTTCTACAATCTCCTTTATTGAGGTCACCGTAGCTTGGATATGATAGCTTCTTGGCTCTTGACCTTGTAATGGGACCTTGAGGCATGATAGTTGATGTTGCTTGGTTCACATCAAGTACGCAAACTTGGGGGAGGAGAACACTCTGCCTGTGATCATCTCCTATGCGTTAAGCCCAGAACATGAAGAATTATTAATGGAAGCTTATAGACATTCGAGGAATTAGCCCCTCGTACTGCATGCATAAAATAAGGGTGAAGGAAGGGAAGGAGGGCTTTATAAAACAGAAACGCAAGCTCAACCCAGCCATGAAAAGAAGTTATGAAGAAGGAGATAATAAAGTGGCTCGACACAGACCCATATACCCAATCTTTGACAGTAGCTCGGTAAGTCCTGTACAATGTATTCCAAAGAAATGAGGAATGACCGTGGTCGCCCATAGCAAGAACGAACTAATTCCAAAGCAAACAGTTACCAAATGACGTATTTGCATGGATTATCACAAGCTGAATTTGGCACCAAGAAGGATCATTTTCTCCTACCATTCATTGACCAGATGCTCGACAGTCTGGCAGGAAACAAATTCTTCTGTTTTCTTGATGGTTACTCCAGGTATAACCAAATCATGATCGCATGGGAGAACCAAGAGAAAACCACTTTCACATGTCCATATGGAACATTTGCCTTTAGACGCATGTCATTTGGATTGTGCAACACACTAGGGACGTTCCAGAGGTGTATGATGGCTATATTCTCTGGTTATCTAGAATAATTAGTGGAGGTGTTCATGGAAGATTTCTCAGTCTTTGGTAATTCCTATGTGCATGCTTGACAAACTTGGAACGCGTGCTTAAATGGTGTGAAGAAACCAACCTAGTCCTTAACTGGGAAAAGTGACATTTCATGGTCACTGATGGAATTGTGTTGAGACACAAACTTTCCAAGACTGGTTTGGAAATTGATCAAGCAAAAATAGATATCATAGCAAAGCTGCCTACGGGGACCAATGTTAAACGCTGTGGAGGTTCCTCAGCCATGCTAGGATTTTATAGACGATTCATCGGAGGATTTTTTTACCCCACTTTTGTCTTTATATGTCATAATTTGGTATCAATCCCATATGTTACACTTTGAAAAATTGCAAAGGTTGGTTGTCATGCATTAAATATGGATGTTACATTTAGGCACATTGAATTTTCTAGCCATTAGTTGAGATAACTCCAATGTTTCAAATTCCAGACAGTAAATTAATTCTTAAGAGTGTAAGTGTGTGCACTTGTCCTTCAATGTTCCTTCCAAGCAATATTTTTAGATTTGAGGATGAACCTTCTTGAAGAAGGGGAGAATAATATGAACGGAGGAACCTAAATCATGCCATATGAAGTTCATGAAAGACGCCAAGAATGCACACAATATGATATCCAGATTCACAATGAGATGAACTTGCAATTATGTGAAGTCAACTGAAATTTATGAAGAATCAAGCTTCATTTCATGAACAAAGACTTCAAGCTACTTTAAATGGGATGTCATTTACTCTTGGATGGTTACAAATGCATGGAATATGGATGAAAAATATTAATATCGAATTTATTATATTTATTAAATGTATTTTTAAGTTTCAAGTCATTTTATGTGATTTTATGTTACAATTTGATCATGGCTGATAATGGTCATTAATTATGGGTGTTACAACATTTTAGATGCCTCATAGAATGTCTAGGAGTATATTTTGAGGCCTATATAATGTCATGTAATTGTTCAAACAAGGAGACTTGGAAGAGATTTGAAAATGTAGTAAAAGAACCTTTGAGCTTTCTTTTTGCCTTGTGCTATGTTATCGCAATTCTATGGTGTTTAGGTTACATGTCTAGAATCTGATATGAACGGAAGAACCTCAATCATGCAATATGAACTTCAAGAATGACCGTACATGCTGTCCAAGTTTAAACCAACCAAAGAATAATTATGTGAAGTCAAGTAGAATTTTTGAAGAATCAAGCTTCATTTAATGAACCAAGGCTTCAAGCTACTTCAAATAGGATGTCATTCACTCTTGAATGGTTACAAATGCCTGGAATATGGATGAAAAATACCTAATCTCGAGTTTATTGCATTCACTAAATGTAATTTTCAGACTTATGTCATTTTATGTATTTTTCTTTTACATTTAGATCATGGCTTACAATGGCCATTAACTATGACAGTTATAACTCTTTAAATGACTCATACAATGTCTAGGGTCAGATTTTGAGGGCTATATAATGCCACGCAATTGTTCAAAAAGTAATGACATGGAAGAGACTAGGAAAATGAAGAAGGCTTTTTTTAGCCTAGTGATAAGTTTCTTTTGCAATTCTATGGTGTGTAGGTTGCATGTCCAGAATCATTCAAGCTTGACTTGATTGATCTTGCTTGTGGAGTGGTTTGAAGATCAAGGATCGATGGGAGCATGAAGCCTTGTCCGATCCGTGGTTTTGCAGATCATCTAAGTAATCTGTCGTCTAGCCATTCTTTGGAGCGATCATCTTAATTTGGTGTGTTTGAGTTTGAGATCTAAAGGTCTTGTTCATCATCAAGGTTGTTAGATCCAAGTTCTCGAGTGTTACTTATCATAATCATTCAAGCTTGACCTGATCAATCTTGCTTGTGGACTAATTCGAAGATCAAGCTTCCATGGGAGCTACAAGCTTTGTCCCATCCGTGGTTTTGTCAATTGTTTAAGTAATCCGTCGTCTAGCCATTCTTAGGGGCTAAGATCATGTTGATTTGGGGATTTTGAGTTTGAGATCTAACGGTCTTGTCCGTCAACAAGGTTGTTAGATCCAAATGCTCGATTGTTGCTTATCATTTGGTATCAAAGCTTAAGCTCTCGATCGAATATATGTTTCCCTTGTTGCTATTTTCTTATTTTTTCTGTTCATCCCTTTGTCTATATTATGATACTCGGAAAAAAAAAAAGTCTCGTGTTTTCATGTTTTTGTAATCCTTAAGGTTTTAGATTAACATCTTATCTACAAATTTCTTTCTTTGAGGTCTTCAAATTCAACTTCCTTTGATGTCAAAACTATGTGTTTTAACAATCAGTGAGGAGAAGAAAAATTGTTATCCTTAAGGGCATTTGTTCTTAAGTTGTTCTTTCATTCTCAAAACCATGTTAGATCTGAAGTTGATCTCATATTGTGGTAATTCATTTCATCATTTGGTGTTAAAACTCATAGGTTACACTTTGGAAATTTGAAAAAGTGGGTTGTTAATTATTAAATATGGCATTTACAACATTTATACACATTGAACTTTCTAGCCATTACTTAAGAATGTTACTCCCAAGTTTCAAATTCCAGCCTATAAACTAATTCTTAAGAGTGAAATGTCTGCGCCAATAGTTCGATGTTCCTTCCAAACAATAGTTTTAGATTCGAGGACGAATCTTCTTGAAGAAGGGGCGAATGATATGAATGGAGGAACCTTAATTATGCCATATGAACATCATGAAAGACACCAAGAATGCACAAAATATGCTATCCAAATTCATAATGAGAAGAACTTATGAAGAATCAAGCTTTATTTAATGAACAAAGACTTCAATTCTATGTTTCTTTTGCAATTCTATGGTGTTTAGGTTGCATGTCCAGAATCATTTGAGCTTGACTTGATCAATCATGCTTGTGGAGTGATTCAAAGATCAAGGTTAGATGGGAGCCGCAAACTTTGTTCAAGTCATGGTTTTGCCGATCGTCTAAGTAATCTATCATCTAGCCATTCGTAGGAGCTGAGATCATCTTGATTTGGGGTGTTTGAGTTTGAGATCTAAAGGTCCTGTTCGTCAACTAGGTTGTTAGGTCCAAATCCTCGAATGTTACTTATCAACTACATTCTTCTATTAGTGCAACCATCTCATATGTCCCTACCTCTTCTTTCTTAGACAACATCCTTCATGAACTTGCATACTTAGGCATTTGGTCCAATGCCTCTACAAAAGGAAGGTTAATTTCCAACTTTTTGAATATGTTGAAGAATTTAGAAAATTGAGCATCAATATTTTCCTTTTGAAATCTTTGAGGAAAAGGTAAAGTATTAATGACAAAAGAAAGAGAATTGGAAGTACTCCCTTTACGTCTTTGATTGCTCCTTTCCCTTAGGTGCACTACCTTTTCTTGTTGTAGGTGCATTCTCCATAGTAGCTTCAACCTCTTTTAGTGGAGGCTCATCATCATTAATCATTATATGCTTGTTCAACTCCTTGCCACTTCTTAGGGTTATGGAATTGCATTCCTCATTAGGGTTTTTCTCCGAGCAACTTGGAAATTTACCTTTTTGCATTGTGTGGAGAGAGGTGGCAATTTGGCTAAGTTGAACCTCCAAGCTTTGAATTGTCTTACCTTGGCTTTGAATGGTGCTTGCTATAGCTTGGACTGAATTCTCCAATGCGGTAGTCCTTGATCTTGAATCTTTGACAAAGTCAATCATTACGCCCTCCAAATATGATGTTTTTGCATTCGCCGCTCCATTGAATCCTTGAGGTGCTTACAACACTTTCTTATTATTAGCAGATGAAAAATTCTCATGATTCCTCAAGTTGGGATGATACTGAGCTGGGAATTGTTGTTTGCCTCGATATTGTTCTCTATCCACATAATTGGCCATCTCCAACTCACCTGGCTCTTTTGATTTGCCATGGCCGCAACAGAAGATATTGATGGTGGACTTGCTTGGGCATGGCCTCCTTGAGAGAATTTGATAAAGCATTCGTAAGAGAAGCCAATCAAGCTTTTAAAGAGCTTACCTCATCCACCCCATATATGAAACCCGAAAAATTTGACCCAGTAACTTAGATGCCATTTGATGTGAACCAAGCAACATCAACTATCATACCTCAAGGTCCCATTACAAGGTCAAGAGCCAAGAAGCTACAACAAGCTTTAATCACTCATATCCAAGCTATGGTGACCTCAACAAAAGAGATTGTAGAAGATGTTGGAGTTCTTCCACACATGCTACGCAAAGTTGAGCTTCAAGATGAAGATGCATCAAATGCATTCTAACTTGCATTTAATGAAGTCTTACTTAAATTAATGAAAGTCAAGTTGAAGCTAATCAATGGAACGATAAAAATACAGCACTTGTTTTTGGTATTTAGTTATAATTTCAATTTTGTTTTATTTTTATTTAAGCCTTGTTTTTAAAAAGGGGGTTATGGAGAATTGAATCTCATGTAGGTTACCATTTTCTCCATAAATTAGCCATTTAATTTTGCGTCTTTTGGTTTTTCTTTTTGCCAATTATATAGGGTGTAATGACTATAAAAAGGCTCATTTTCTTCCCATTGTGGACAGATTTTGACAGGTGAATGAATTAGAATTTCTTTAGTTTTGTGAGAGCTAAGTGTTTTTAATTTTGCAATTTCTTGTGTTTTAGAACTTGCTAGAATCTTTCAAGTGGTGTTGATCAAACCTCTTGTGGAGTGATTCAAATCTCGAGTTTAGAAATGAGTTTTCTCTATTCTTGATCTTACCACTCAAGGTAAAATTCCTTTCAAAACTTATTCCTTGGGTTGATTCCATGTTGTTTTGGGGTCTTTGAGTATTAAATATAAAGGTCTTGTTTCTTAACAAGGTTATTGGGTCAGGTTAGTTAATAAAGTAGTTCATAGTAAGTGGGTGAAGGGAGTGTATCAACACATCCTACGGTCTCTCCCATTAGGTTACACGGTGAGATTCTCATGATGCACTTGCAAGTCATTTCCTAGCATGACACTACCAACCGGAGGGTTTGTATCATGGGATTCGGAACACCGTGAACTACAGAAATGGATAGGGTTTCTTAGGTCCATTTTCAGCATTCTTTTCTCCTCAAAAAGTTGTTGATTTCGATCTCTGAAATCTGAAAATGGCGGGTTACACTACAAAATTTTACTAAGTGTTAGTAAGTATTTTGACCAAATAAATGATAATCCAATACTATAGGAATAAAGAGTTATTTTGGTATTAGTATTTAATCAACAATGTCTTGATTTAGTGAATAAGTAAGACTGCCCCTCAGTAGCAGTTATTCTAAATCACTAAAGTATCATTGAAAGAGAAAAATAAATTATGGCTATATATTATTACTTGCTAAAATTTATTGGATTGTATAAAAATGTTTAGCAATTCACTAAACAAACATCTATTTTTCCAGCAATGTCTACTTCGTTCATTCAACTACTTGCTTTCAGAAAATTTAATGGAGATAACTATAGTACATGAAAATCAAACCCAACAAACTTCCACTTGGACTTTACTCCAATGAGTATAATTACATAATATTGATTTTACAGAGAAAAGAATATAAATACAATAAACTAGGTGATCACTACGCAATAGTTTTCTCCCACTTGTCCTAGTTATGTAACTTGAAGTCCTAGACTCACTAGGTGACCCTCAAACATTTTAGCCGTGAGGGCCTTGGTAAATGAACCAGCAATGTTTTGTTTTAACGCAATCTGCTTGACGATTAGGTCACCTCTCTGCACAATTTCTCTGATGAGATGATATTTTCGTTCAATATTTTTGCCGTTATGGCTTCTAGGTTTTGGAATTTGCAACTGCACCACTATTATCACAATAGAGAGTGATAGGCAGATGCATATTTGGAACAACTTCCAGACCTGCTAAGAACTTTTTGAGCTATACTGCTTCTTTTGCTGCTTCACAAGCAGCTACATATTCTACTTCCATGGCATAGTTAGTAATACAACCTTGCTTAATACTTCTCCATACTACTTCTCCTCCATTTAGAGTGAACACTAATCCTGACGTAGATTTCTTTGAATCTATGTTGGTCTGAAAATTAGAGTCAGTGAATCTTGTAAGGATTAAATCCTTAGCACCATACATGAGCATGTAGTCCCTCATTCTCCTTAGATACATGAGAATGTTTTTAACAGTAGTCCAATGATCATATCCAGGATTGGACTGAAACCTGCTAACAATTCCTACTACATATGTTTGAACGTGTACACAACATAACATACATCAAGCTGCAGCAGTCGGCTGATGCATAGGGTCATCTTATATCCTCAACTTCTTGAAGTGTCTTAGGACACTGTTCCTTTGACAAATGAATTCCATTACTAAATGACAATAGATCTCTTTTCAAATTCTGCATCTTATATCTAAAACAACATTTTGTCAATATATGATGTTTGAGACATAGCTACATCTTGTGCGTGCAATTCCAAACCATTTGGATTCCAAGAACATACTAAGCCTCTCCCAAATCTTTCATTTGGAATTTGGTTGCTAACCATTGTTTAACGTCAGTCAAGAATCCTACCACATTCCCAATGAGAAGAATATCATCAATATACAATATTAAAAATGCTACAGTCTTGTTGATGATCTTTTTGTAAACACAAGGTTCATTAACATTTTGTTCAAAGCCATAAGATTTGATTGTAGTTAACCTTATATTCCAAGATCGAGATGCTTGTTTTAATTTGTAAATGAATTGTTAAAAAGTTAGTCTTGACATCCATTTGCTAGATTTCATAATCATAAAAGGTGTAAATGGACAAGAGTATTCTAATAGATTTTAACATAGCAACAGGAGAGAAGGTTTCTTCATAGTCCACCCCCTCTATTTAGATAAAACCCTTTGCTACTAATCGAGCCTTATAGGTCTGTATATTACCGGCTTGGTCTCATTTTCTCTTGTAGATTCACTTACTACCAATAGGTTTTACTCCACTTTGTTGATTTACAAGTTCCCAAATTTAATTAAGTACATAGGCTCCATTTTGAGGTCCATGGCTTTGATCGAATTGTCTTTATCAACATCATTCATTGCCTATTTATAGGTCAATAGATCCTCTATGTCATTATCAGGTATGACGACTTGAGTTTCTACTAAATCCATGCAACGGTCGGGTTCATGAATAACCCTCACACTACGTCGAGGCACTCTCAATTCTTGAGAAGGATGTGTTCTATCATCAACTCTTGAAGAAGGACCCACTTGATCAACAACTCTCGTTGATTCAACTGTAGTTTCTTTGAAAATTTCACTTAATACTAGTTTACAGTGAGGTTGATGATCTCTTATGTGGTCTTCCTCTAAGAAAGTAGCGTTTGTCAATACAATCACTCTATTTTCTTGAGGATAAAAAAATAGATCACCTTTCGTTTCTCTGAGATATCATACAAATAGGCATAATTTCGAATGACGTTCTAACTTCTTAGGATCTTGCACCAACACATGTGCTGGGCATCCCCAAATTCTGAAGTGACATAAACTACCTTTACGCTCTCTCCATAATTCATATGGTGTTTCTGAAACATGTTTAGAAAGAAAATTGTTCAAAATATACATAGCAGTCTCTACTGCATGTCCCCAAAACGAATCAGGCAATTATAGCTCATCATTGACCGAACTATATCTAACAAGGTTCTATTTCTTCTTTCTGATACATTTTTTGTTGTGGCCTACCTGGCGCAGAGAGTTCAGACTTAATTCCATGCTCTATCAAATAGTCTTGAAATCTTGTGTCCATACTCTCCACCACGATCTGATCATAGCATTTTAATAGGTTTACCTAATAGGTTATCAACCTCAGCCTTGTACTCTTTGAACTTTTGAAAAGTCTCGGACTTTTGATGCATTAGGTAAACATAGCCATACCTAGAACATACCCTCCTCATGCTTTGACATTCAAAGGACCGCAAAGGTCTGTGTGCATAAGTTCTAAGGGTTCTTTGGCTCTTAGGCCTTTCTAGTAAAAGATCTTTTGGTCATCTTACTTTCAAGACAAGACTCACATAGAGTTATCTCCTAATTGATTTAGAAGTCCACTTTTTACCAGCCTCCCAATCCTTTTGAGATTAATGTGGCCAAGGCTTAACGCAAAGAGTTGATCATAGGCAAAGTGTTCTCCTCCCACGTACTTGATGTGAACCAAGCAACATCAACTATTATGCCTCAAGGTCTCATTCCAAGGTCAAGGGCCAAGAAGCGACAACAAGCTTTAATCACTCATATCCAAGCTAAGGTAAACTCAACAGAGGAGATTGTAGAAGATGTTGGACTTCTTCCGTACATGCTATGCAAAGTTGAGATTCAAAATGAAGATGCATCAAATGCATTCTAACTTGCATTTAATGAAGTCTTACCTAAATTGATGAAAGTCAAGTTGAAACTAATCAATGGAATGATAAAAAGACAGCACTTCTGTTTTTGGTATTTGATTATAATTTCAATTTTGATTTATTTTTATTTAAGCCTTGTTTTTAATGGGGGGTTATGGAGAATTGAAACTCATGTAGGTTATCATTTTCTCCATAAATCAGCCATTTAATAGTGTCTTTTCATTTTTCTTTTTATTATGCTTAGGATGTAATCGCTATAAAAAGACCCCCTTTCTTCCCATTGTGGACAGATTTTGAGAAGTGAATGAACTAGAATTTCTTTAGCTTTGTTGAGAGCTAAGTGTTTTTATTTTTGCAATTTCTTGTGTTTTAGGACTTGCATGCTAGAATCATTCAATTGGTGTTGATCAAACCTCTTGTGGAGTGATTCAAATCTCGAGTTTGGAAACGAGTGTTCTCTACTCTTGATCTTGATTATCAATACAATTCCTTTCAAAACTTATTCTTGGGGTTGATTCCATGTTGTTTTGGGGTTTTTAAATATTAGATCTAAAGGTGTTGTTTCGTAAAATGGTTGTTGGATCTAAATTCTCAAGGGTTTCTTAACACCATTAAAAGAGACAAACAAGGGAAAATAAGGGAGAACTTGAATACAAGCCTCGGAAGACTATGCATTGAGAATGGATTGAGGAGGTTGGAAAAGTGTTTTTAGCAAATTTGAATTTTGGGAAGAGAATAAGTCATAGATGATTTTGGGAGAAAACCACGGTAGGTGATTTTTCGAGTTTCGGAGGTAAATAGGTTGAGAAATTTTCTAAGTGTCACAACTATGCTTGGAAAGCATAGCATCATGATACATAGTGTCTTGAAGCGAAGGAGAATTTTCCTAAGTATTGTAGAGAGGTGAGTTGGTAGTATAGTTGGAAGTTAACTTTGAACTTAAAACACACATTTTTTGAGAAATCACCATGTGGAACGCATGAAGTGGGAGTCCAACGCATGGTGGAAGACTATGGGAAGATTTTGATTAAGTGTTGAGGTGCTCAAGATTGTTGAAAGGAACATGTAGGTCATAAGGAGTAGGTTGGAGAATAGTCCATACTCGAAGGGTGAAATTTCACTAAGTACAAGATGTCAAAGCATAGCACATATTTGGAAGGATTTCTAGCTAAGTGTTGGAGGAGTTTTAGGAGTTGAAAAGCAACACTTAGGGGGAAGAGAAGAAGCTCAACACATGGAAGTCTTATGCGCTGGAATTTGGCTAAGTATGGAGGACCAAGTCTAAGTTAATTCTAGAGCAAATGGAGGCAAGTCAAGGGAGAGCATAAAAAAGCACATAAAAGGCTTCATGAATAGGAATTTGACTAAGTATAGGAACCACAGAGCTAGGTCCAAGACTTCTAAGGAGAGTTGGACACATACCTTAATCTAGGTGGAAATTTTGTTAAGTATTGGATGATTCATGTTGGTTAAGAGGCAACGCTAGAAGCATACCCCAGCAAAGGACAAGTTGGACGCATAGTGATGGGAGGTTGGACACGCATGCAACCTATTTTGGGTAAGTGGTTGGACACATGGTGAGGTGGAAAAGGCGTGTTAAGTGGCATGCTACGAGTTGAACACCTCACAAGTAAGAGGTGTCATGATGCATGGCCATAAACGCATGTTGAAAGACGTTTGCAAGGATATGTATCAAGCCAAGGGTTAAAGGAGTAGTGAATAAGCTCCTCTTAAACTTCTATAAATAGGCTTGAAAGATCACTTCTTCTTTTACTCATAAATCGTTTTCTAAAGCTTGTTAGTTAGAAAGAGTTGGGGAGCTTTTTCGGGCAAGACTAGGCGTCCAACTTCTACCCTAGGCGTTCAATAGGCTCTTACCTTGTGTCCAATAGTGTGTAGTATTGTGTCCAGAAGAGCTACCCAACATCCAAGGGCGGGTTCCTGCATCCAAAGGGATACTTTCAAGCATTCCAGGAGGCTTTCTAAGACTCTAAAGGGCTTCCAATTGCTGTTTTCTTAGTTACAAAGCTTAGTAAGGAGCTGTGAAGTTCAATCAAGTTGAACTTGAACCCAAAGAAGGGGAAGGAAACTTTGAAGAGTTTGAACTCCATTAATGGTGAGTGGTTATTAATAGCTCGTTTATGATTGTGTGATTTTACTATTAAGCTAATATGCGTACTATTATGAGATTTTGATTATTAACTATTACTTATTAGGTATGATGGATCTTTGGGTTATGATGTGTGTTAAGGATCCTAGAACTTCACAGGATGGTCAGAAGAATTGAGGGTCTAGTTCTGAGACTGTGCTGGATTTTAAACCTCACAAGATGGTCAGGGGTTCTGGACACCTAGTTCCTGATATTGTGAGAAATATCTCTTATGGGATGGTCAGAGGATCGATGAGTCTAGCTTCTGATCCATATGTGCACATAGACTTTGGATGAATTGTTGTGCCAAAGTGTGCCACAAAAATAGTTCGATACCGAGATTAAGCTAAAATGGGAGGTTTGGGGTTATCTTCATTATAATTGTGTTTCTTAATGAATCTTACAATGCCTGCTATGCTTGAGGGTCGTGTGAACCCTAGTTATACATTAACCACTCACTAGGCTTTGTGAAGCTCACCCTTATGTTATCTTTTCAGGTAGGAGTTCCCATTACTATGCGAAGTCGAAGTCTGCCAAGATATAATGTTAATTTCTCATAAGCAGAAACTTGTATAAAGCTAGGGTTATGTCACTTATAAACAAATTCTATAAACAATTGTTTAAAGAAACTATGCATGTTTAATATGAGATTAGTAATAAATATTGTAAAAGAATCCATGTTCAGTAACGTTCAAAGACTTGGATCTAACAACCATGTTCACGAACAAGACCTTAAGATCTCAAACTCATACACCCTAAATCAAGTTGATCTTAGCCCATAAGAATGGCTATATGACAGGTTAATTAGACGATTAAAAAAACCACGAATTTGACAAAGCTTGTCGCTCCCATCGAACCTTGATCTTCCAATCACTCCACGAGCACGATCGATCAACTCATGTTTGAATGATTTTGAACATGCAATCTAAATACCATATAATTGCAAAGAAATATATCACAAGGCTAAAAGAAAGCTCAAAGACTCTTTTGACTATTTTCCAAATTTCTTCCAAGTCTCCTTTCTTGAACAATTACATGAAATTGTATAGGTCTCAAAGTATAATCCTAGACATTCTATGAGGCATTCAAAAAGTTATAGCACTTCAATAACTATTATTAGCCAGGATCTAATTGTAACATAAAAATACATAAAATGACTCAAAACTGAAAAATACATTTAATAAATAAAATAAATCCGAGATTAGTATTTTTCATCCATATTCCATGCATTTTTAACCATCCAAGAGTAAATGACATCTCATTTGAAGTAGCTTGAAGTCTTTGGTATTAAATGAACCTTGATTCTTCGTAAATTCCACTTGACTTCATATAATTTCTCTTCTTTGCTTAGTGTAAACTTGGATAGCATGTATAGCTCATTCTTGATGTTCATATTGCATGATTGAGGTTCCTCCGTACATATGTTTCCCTTCTTCAAGAAGATTCGTCCTCGAATCTAAAAATATTGCTTGGAAGGAATATCGAAATATTGGTGCAAACATTTACACTCTTGTGAAATAATCTATAAGCTGGAATTTAGAACTTTTGAGTTATATTCTTAACTAATGGTTGGAAAATTCAATGTGTCAAATTGTAACTGCCATATTTAATGTAAAACATCCAACTTTTGCAAATCTTTAAAGTGTAACTATGACTTTGAACACTAAATGATGAAATTAATTACCAAAAACAATGAGATCACATTGTAATATTTCAGATTTAATATGCTTTTGAGAAAGAAAAAAAACAACTTAAGAACAAATGCTCTGACGGATTGAAATTTTTCTTCTCCTCACTGATTTTCAAAACACAAACATTTGAAACTGAAGGAAGCCGAATTTGAGGACATTAGCAGAAGCAATTTTGTAGATAAGACTCTGATCTAAAACCTTGAAGTTTATGAAAACACGACTGGATATGAGACTTTTTTTCGAGTATCATAGATAGAAGACGAGATGAGTAGAGAAAAAAAAACAGTAATAACGGAAACATATATCTGATCTAGAGCCTAAGCTCTAATACCAAATGATAAGTAACATTTGAGGATTTGGATCTAACAACCTTATTGATGAATAAGACCTTTAGATCTCAAACTCAAACACCCCAAAGCAAGATGATCTCAACCCCTAAGAATGGCTATACGATGTAACTTAAACAATCGACAAAAACCACGGATCGGACAAAGCTTGCAGCTCCCATCGAACCTTGATCTTCGAATCAATCCACAAGCAAGATTGATCATGCCAAAGCTTGATTGATTCTAAACATGCAATCTAAATGCCATAAAATTGCAAAAGAAACATAGCACTAGACTAAAAGAAAGCTCAAAGGCTCTTTTACTACATTTCAAATCTCTACCTATGTCTCCTTTTGAACAATTACATGACATTATATAGGCCTCAAAATATAACTCTAAACATTCTATGAGGCATTCAAAGAGTTATAACACTCATAATTAATAACCGTTATAAGCTATGATCAAATTGTAACATAAAATAACATAAAATGACTCAAAACTAAAAAATACATTTAATAAATACAACAAATCCGAGATTAGTATTTTTTATCCATATTCCATACATTAGTAATGTATGGAATAGTATCATATTATACAGTAATGAACAAAGACTTCATTAATATAACATCACGATCACTAACTATGCTTTTAGGAATTCCATTTAATCTCACAAACTATGTTCCTCCTGAAAGAATAACTCAGCAATATGTTTTGCATCATCAGTTTTGTGACAAAGAATAAAATGATCCATTTTACTAAATCTATCAACCACAACAAAGACACTATCCCTACCTTTTTGAGTGAGATAAGCCTAAAATAATATTGATATATCAATCTAAGAACTAGTAGGAACAGGTAAAGGAGAATACAAACCATGGGGTTGAAGCCTATTAGCTTGTTTACATGCATACATCAAGCAATGATATGAACCTGAACCTAAATCATGACGTATGAGCATCATGAAAGATGCAAAGAATACACAAAATATGTTATCAAGATTCACAATAAGAAGAACTTGCAATTATGTGAAGTCAAGTAGAATTTATGAAGAATCAAACTTCATTTAATGAACAAAGATTTCAAGCTACTTCAAATGAGATGTCATTTACTCTTGGATGGTTACAAATGCATGGAATATGGATGAAAAATACTAATCTTGGATTTATTGTATTTATTAAATGTATTTTTCTGTTTTGAGTCATTTTATGTGATTTTATGTCACAATTTGATCATGGTTCATGGTCATTAAATTATGAGTGTGACAACATTTGTGGTGCCTCATAGTATGTGTAGAGTTATATTTTGAGGCCTATATCCATGAATTGTTCAAAAAAGAGACTTGGAAGAAATTTGGAAAATGTAGTCAAAGAGCTTTTGAGCTTTCTTTTAGCCTTGTGCTATGTTTTTTTTTAAAAAGAAAAAAGTTGTAGGTCTTTTTTTAAATAAAATGGTAGGTTAAGGCCTATCAAAATGGTTGCAACCCAATTTAACAGCTAAGTATTGCCCGACTAAGAATTTAGAATGGCATACTCTCTTTCAAGAATTGCAGGAAATTGGATGAGGCTACGTAAAGAAAACCAAGAGAGGAGGAAATCGATTACTGTATAATATGATACTATTCTCATGCCATACCTTAGCACTGGATATATTGCCCAATGTCTCTCTTTCTCCTCCATGACAAAACCAATTGCATAATTTGCTGCAATCTCTAAAGGATCTCCTTCACTTGAATTTCTTGGAAGGTGTCACAAAAGTATATGAATCCAAAATGGGAAAAAAGGCATCCTGCCGAGATTGAAATGTGGAAACTCCCATAATTCACAAATAGAGAATAACATTTTTTTATGAAGAGACAAACTCCAAGAGCTCGGCATACCAATTACCGCAGTCGTTGGTCCATAAGTTGTCAAGCGTTTGAGGGGTTGAATAACAACACAGTTGAGTTACCGTAGTAATTCAGAAAAGAAATAATTTATGTTATTTATATTGAATCTTTTAGTAGAAAACCCAAAAAAGGAAATACAGAAGAAAAAAAGTCTCAGGACCTTATAAGAAATTACACCAAGAATCCAAAAATCTCCTCAAAGTTTCTCCACTTACCTTAAAATTCTATGATCTTTTCTACCCAATCAGTTTTCTTTTGTCACACCCCCTCCCGGATTATCCTTTCTCAACCCGAGGAGAGGTGTGAAGACAACAACCTTGACTCTTCTGTAAGGTTCACTGTCCAACCATTTCCGTCAAGAACAGCCCAGACGAGATTTCCGTGTAGGCAAAGCATCCCGAACTCGCTTGCTACCTGGAAAGAAAACAACAGAAAAACATTATGAGCTACAATGCTCAGTGAGTGACTAACTAAGAAACAACTCAATAAACATAACTATAGTCATCTATAGGAACTGCTAGATCATGCTTCATAAATTTGTAAATAACCACATTTGTACTTAATTATTATTACATAAATTGATATCTTTCCATCGAACCTTTGTTATAAGGCGGAGCAACCTCAATGCACTTAACGTCAATAAGCCTTAGCTGTGTGGAGTAATATCAACACATCAGTGTCAATTGTCCATTTAATTCTTATTGTAAATCCATCTGTTCTTGGGCTGCCCATGTACCTTCTCATGTCCATTGGTACTAGGGTCCCGGGAAATACTCAATCACCATCTTTATATCCTTAGGTGAGAGCTTTGAAGAGATACTAGGGCTGCCCATATACCTTCTCATGTCCTTCAGCATTGGGTCCTATTTGAATGATTCTTATGCACAGACAATACATTTATCATAACTTAGCCATAAACATGATTACTCAACATTCTTAGAATATTTAACTAGCAACTAGCTTGATGAGACTTAGAACATTATCTAATACATTATCAATCTCTATCTCACATAAAAGAAATGTGCTAGTTTTATACATAAAAGTACATTTCATCTCATACTTCAAAGATATCATTAAACATATAGGAGAGAATAACATTCAAATTAACTTATTTCAAACCATAAAGTCACTCACAAATCTCTTAAGGAATTTCCCCCTTTTTCCTTTCAAATTTTCATTTCCCGAGCCCTTAACGCAAGGCTTCAGCTTCTAGTCTACTAGTTAGCTATTTTCACTCTCGGTAGCTTAGTTGGTCACAGCGTTCTAACTCTGGAACGCAAGACTGACCTCCCTCTATCAGTTTGGCTGGTCACAATCCTGCCCTTCAACGCAAGGTTGATGGCTACTGTAAAGTGCAGCCTAACTCCTCTTATTTCTTTCGGATGCGTCGACTTCTCTTGACCGCAAGGTCAACTTGAATGCATCGTCTATTTTCGAACACCGCGTTCACCTTAAATGTTAGATTCGTTTCAAACGCAAGGTCGACCCCTCTTCAACGCAAGATAACTTCTTTAACACCAGATGACTAAATTGTCAAGAATGTCTTCTTTCTTGGCCGCAGACCTCCGTTTACAACGCAAGGGGTTCCTTCTTTCTGTCTTCGTTCTCCTTCTTCTCTCAAGGATTTTTACTTCAGAATCATCAGTCGTTACTCCTCCCCCAAGGTCCTATTTATAGAGATCTTGCCATCCTACTACTCTTTTGCCACTTGATTGCCATATGTCGCTCTACATGTCTGACTAACCATGCATTAGTCCAAGTGTTACCTTGCATGAAACACTTAACATGCCTTTTTAACACATCCTTATTTTAAGGTGTCAAGTTTATATGTAGCCACCTGACCTTTATAGTCTTATTCGTCCATTATTTTCAAATAGACAGCCATTCAATCCATACAGTGCCCTCATGCGTTCATTGAGTTTCCTCTAAGGTTTGAGCTTCCCTACTCACTTATCTAACTCTTAACTAACTACACCATCGTCTTTGACGCGTAGAGATAACCGTCTCAACGCATAGGGACCTCAATGCATAACATCCTCACCAACACATGGTAAGCCAAATACGTTTCTTCTCCCGTCGAGGCGACTACTTCAACACACAACAACCATTCGTGATCACCTTCAACGTATAGTCGCCATATTAAATCCAGTGTTTACACAATACCGCTAAGCGTCAACGACAACAAATCCTTCTCATGCTCTTCCTCTATGCGTTGGTCCTGTTGCGTTCACTTCCATCTTGCGTCCATGACCATCTTCCTATCCTTAGTCATTCCTTGATTATTTCCAAGGTTATTCTTTTAAACTTTTCCTTATATTAACTATTTCCTTTTAGATAAATTGGCATGCATCCAACACATGTTCTAGTTTTTATGTCTACTCCACAACCTTCTACTTTCCAACACTTAGAAATATCTTATAATAGAAGTCTATGCGTCTTACTTCTTCCCCTTAAGTGCTTGAGTACTTCCTATACGTCCGCTTTTACTATGCGTTACTTCAGTCTTGACCATGCGTCCAACGTGGTTTTTTATTCCTCTCCTTCGGACTTTTCAATGCATCGGTTGCTAAAAGTTGGATTGTCACATCTTTCCTCTTAAATTTTCATTTGTAATGCTCCCTACAAACCGTTACCTACCTTAATAATTCTGTATGCTAAATGATAACCCACACACCCACGTGAAAACTAACAAGTATCAATAGCTTAAATAACTATGTTTGAATGATGAAACAATTGATGGTTGTGAACTATAAGCAGGCCTTTTCAAGAAGAAGATATGCTATAAACAAAAAACCATGTAACTTCTGCCTCCCATGAATTAGAAAAATACAAAAAGTTTGTCTGGAATTATGAACGCAAGTTAGCTTAAACTAATATGTTAAAACTTAGATTTGTTCAAAGTCGACAAAAAAATCCAAGGAAAGGACTCGTATGAATTGACAAGATTATAAGAAAGAAAATTATTACCATTACAACTTACATGCTCCTTTGCACTTTAACAGGAGCTCGAATTCCAATTTCTCCATCTCCTTTAGCCTTAAGAAGAAGGCTACATGTAAAATAAGGCTCGCCTCAGTTGGATGTGAAATATTTTACATATGAGGATAGTTACGATGGAAAAAATTCATGAACCACTACCCACTTCCCTCTAGAGTTGCACGTTTCCTCAATCCTCATCAATTAATTTCTTCCACCTTCCTTTATTATTGCATTGTCAATAGTTTCTTGTTCACCAGTAATCAAACCCTAAGAAAAGAAAAGAAAACAAAAAACATTAGTTTCCATATCATTCAAGTGCGCTATTGGCGTAAGCTTAAGGCTTTTTCATAACTATTTTCCTTCTTGCATGACACGTCAGTAAAAAAATTGCACACACATTTCAAATAGAAATCAAATACTTGAGAATATAACCAAGAATACCATTTATTTCCGAGTGTTCATTTTTAAGTATAGCATTCAAGATGTGATTTGAGTTTTGCAATTAAAATTATTACTCAAACAAACCTATTCGGGAAAAAAAGTATAACCTGTATTGTTCTATGAAACCATTCGTAAAAGAAACTAACTGTAATCACAACTTTGTCGAATGATCTCGCTAAATTTTCATTCAGCAACGTCATCCTTGAACAACTCCCATTCATCAGGGTCTTTCCATGAGCTAATCAAGGAGAAAGGTTAAATTTTACCTTTATAACCACTGATTAGATAAACCACTAACAGAAGGAGCTTCTAAAAAGTCTTGATCAATGACAAAACAGTAAGTGGAAAATGTTGACACCATCAAGGAGTAAACCAAATGCAGAGAAATCAAAAGTTTAAATGTAAAAGGCATCAACCTCAATAGAATGATACACTTTTGTTGTATCCAGTCTTTCTAGGCAACTTTTTATCATGAATCTTAAAATGAAAATGGAGGGAAAAAGAGTTAGAGGAGGAAAAAAAAAAAAAAAAAAAAAAAACGAAAAGCAGTAATGGAATTGGTTGTAACCAAAATTTTCATTACTTGTCCAACAAGTCCTCAATTGTGGCCAGGTTATTAGGAACATGTCGTCACAAGACATGTGCCAATCATCACATATGACTTGACTTCAAGAGATTGACAAAACTCCCACATGGGAATCAAAAACTGTTGAAATTAGAAGTAATTTCTCTACTAACTCAAAGTAAGTAGTAAATCATATCTCTAACCGTCTCTTCAACTAACTACCATCTCTTATAAATAGCTAAGAGAGAAAAATTTAAGTGAGAGAGACTTATATGTGAGATCTATAAGGACACTAATAGCTTCTAAAATCCATTTTAAGTGATTGTCGAACACTTGTATTTTGCAGATGCAATTTCATGACATGCTACTCCAAGTTTAAACTCTGTGTAGGAGCATTTCCTAAAAAATCTTCTTCATAACCCACAACCTACAAATTGAGTTGTTAACAGTTTAGAACTAATAACCAAATAATGTGTTCGTCCCTCATAATGGTATCAATTCCAACTTCAATGATGATCTAAAATCATATGAGTTAGTAGTTTATTAGGGGTAATAATCTTCTAAAATCCATCACTACAATTGCAATAGAATAAATGAAAATACAACATGTGCGCGCACACACATGAGACTTGATGTGATTAATGTAAAACCATCATATGTGCTTGCACTCCCATCTCCAATAGTAGAATTGTCAACATCTTCCTTTCTTCAAGCTCTAAGAACATACATGACAAAAGCCATGTGCTTACACTCCCATCTCCAATAGTAGAATTGTCAACATCTTCCTTTCTTCAAGCTCCGAGAACATACATGACAAAAGTCTTAGTAACCAAGTTACAAAAGGCCAAACTAAAATGTAGTCCTACTTCTTAGTCTTAGAGTGATTTCATTATAGCATTTTAGAGTTGAGTTTTTAAACGTTATGCTCTTTCAAGCAACATTTGTAGTGCCACCTAGCGTTCCAACACTACTCCGAGGGGTATTTTTGAAATTTTCTTACACTAGTAGAATTTTGGTCTTTGCCCACACACAAAAACGTCGGCAGATCTTCGAAAATGAGTGGGTAAAACTTCTGCCGACGTTTTTTTGCATGGGCAAACAACGTCGACAGAAGGCCGTGGGGAGATCTTTTGCCCACGTTTTTTGACATTTCATCGGCAGAAATGCCCACGCAATGAAACGCGTAGGTAGAAATAGTCTTTTTGCCCACGTTATAAACATCGGTAGAAGTTGGTTTCTAGCCAAGCATCAACATTCGTGAGTAGAAATTGAATTTCTGCCCACATTATAAACGTCGGTAGAAGTTGGTTTCTAGCCACGCATCAACATTCGTGCGTAGAAATTGATTTCTACCCACGTTTTATCCGTAGGCAGAAGTTGATTTCTGTCCACGCATCAATGGCCAAAAATAACATTTCTTCCCACCTTTTATACGTGGCCAGAAATCAATTTCTGTCGACGTTTTACTTTACATCGGCATAAATCGATTTCTTCCCACGCATGAAACGTTGCCATAGCCTTATAATTACCAACACATTTATTATTATTATATTATATGCTTGGGGATCAATATTTACAATAAAAATAATCTCAATTTCATGTAACAAAATATATTTAATATCATAATTGCAATAAATTTAGCCAAATATTACAACCCCCAATTCCTTGGCCATATAAAATCTAGAAAACTATCTTAGTGTTTGTTTCCTAAGCTATATTAGCTTTCATTTTGCTACGCAAAATGAACAAAATAATATTAAATACACAAAAAATGGTTCCGTTAGTTGGTTGGTCTTCACAAAAAAAATGTTTCCCTTTATCAGTTGGGTCTTCACAAAAAAATTAACATTTATGGTCTTCTCCAAAATATATAGACCTGAAAAGCATAATATTTAACTTCAATAAGCACAATATGATCAAAACTAATAAAGCAAATTAATTTGCATGACTTTAAAACCAACCAAAGAATAGCCAAAAAGTGTTTACATCGCACTTTGACTACAAAAACAACTCCATAATGCACAATTATGACCTCTAAACTCAAAACCAACCAAAAAATGGCTAAAAAGTGTCTAAATGACACTTTGACTCCAAAAACAAGTCCAAAAATGCACAACTATGACCTCTAAACTCAAAACCAACCAAAGAATGGCTAAAAAGTGTCTAAATGACACATTGACTACAAAAACAACTCCATAATGCACAACTATGACCTCTAAACTCAAAACCAACCAAAGAATGGCTAAAAAGTGTCTAAATGACACTTTGGCTCCAAAAGCAAGTCCAAAATGCACAACTATGACCTCTAAACTGAAAACCAACCAAAGAATGGCTAAAAAGTGTCTAAATGACACATTGACTACAAAAACAACTCCATAATGCACAACTATGACCTCTAAACTCAAAACTAACCAAAGAATGGCTAAAAAAGTGTCTAAATGACACTTTGGCTCCAAAAACAAGTCCAAAATGCATAACTATGACCTCTAAACTCAAAACCAACCAAAGATTGGCTAAAAAGTGTCTAAATAACACTTTGACTCCAAAAACAAGTCCAAAATGCACAACTATGACCTCTAAACTCAAAACCAACCAAAGAATGGCTAAAAAATGTCTAAATGACACTTTGACTCCATAAACAAATCCAAAATGCATAAGTATGACCTTTTAACTCAAAACAAACCAAAAAGTGTCTAAATGACACTTTAACTCTAAAAACAAATCCAAAATGCATAAGTTTGACCTTTTAACTTAAAACCAACGAAAAAATGTCTAAATGACACTTTAACTTCCAAAAACAAATCCAAAATGCATAAGTATGACCTTTTAACTCAAAACCAATCAAAAAGTGCCTAAAAAGTGTGTAAATGACACTTTAACTCCAAAAACAAATCCAAAATGCACAAGTATGAACTTTTAACTCAAAACCAATCAAAAAGTGTCTAAATGACACTTTAACTCCAAAAACAAATCCAAAATGCACAAGTATGACTTTTTAACTCAAAACCAACCAAAAACTGCCTAAAAAATGTCTAAATAACACTTTAACTCTAAAAACCTACTAAATGCATGAATTGGCTACCATAATTTGCAGGATAGTCACACTACATTATAACTTAAACATATAATAAAGGTACTAAATGCATGAATTGGCTACCATAACTGCAGGATAGCCACAATACATTATAACTTAAACATATGATAAAGGTACTAAATGAATGAATTGACTACCATAACTGCATGATAGCCACAACCATAATTTTGAACTTTAATTAAAAAAAAGAAAAAAAAAGAAAAAGAAAAAATACATAAGTATTTGAAGGTCCATCGCCTCCATGTCCTTGCCCCAACAAAAAGTAACTAAGAAGTGTGTAACTGACACTTTAACTCCCAAAACAACTTCAAAATGCCTAAGTATAACTTCCAAACTCAAAACCAACCAAAAAGTAACTAAAAAGTGTCTAAATGACACTTTAACTACCAACAACAACTTCTAAATGCCTAAGTATGACTTTTAAACTCAAAACCCACCTAAAAAGTCTCTAAGTGACACTTTCACCTTCAAAATAACTTAAAAAGTACCTAAAAAGTGTCCAAGAGACTTATTAACTCCCAAAACAACCTAAATTCAAAATGCTTTAAGTTCCTAAAAAGTGTCAAAGAGAATTTTGTTACATGTTGATTAATAAAAAAAGTTACACTTGGAAGTTTTATTTGTCCAACTACAACCCATTAATTTTGTGCCATGTTGATTAATAAAAAAGTTACACTTGAAAGTCTTATTTGTCCACCTAGAGTAGAACGACTCGAGGAAGCCGAGTTTAGAGCTGAAATTTTGAGGTTAGTAAGTTAACATAATTCCTAACAAGTCTTATGAAGGATGGTTAAGCTGAAAGTGAAGTTAATCACATGAACTCTTAGGTAAAAGCAGCAGCTACAAAACTGCTATGTAATCTGGAGCAACGCGGAGTGATTTTAGCATAACCAGAGAACGATAAAGAATTAGGCCTTGAAATTTTGAGGAAAGCTGTGAAACTCAATTCTTTACAAGTTTGTAGAAGAGAAGAAGTCTTAATATGAACTGGAAATGCGTTTTTAACAAGGCTTAAGTAAAGAGATCCAAGCTGTAGCAGTTAGCTTTGTCAAGAGAAAGATAAAGTTCAAACACTGGATTATCAGCAAGAATGAGCTATATACAAAGTGTTCTCTGAATTGGAGTTCAACAGAAGGGTAAGGAGCGGCTAGTAGTAATAGCCTAAGTGCTTAAAGCTTGAGAATGAACTAATGATAGCTGAATCGCATGCCGAGCTCTAAATATTAGGTATATGATGAGTTGTGCTTATGTTTCATGAATGGAAAAGAAGTATAACAAGAGAAAGTTGTTATTTCAGGCCAAGAGGAGATAGGGAAGACGTATAATCCCCTCAAAGCCTAGAAAGAGTTGTGAGTGACACTTTTCTTACCCTAAAGCAATCTTTGTTATATATGTTAGTTGGTTTTCCAATGGATTACGATTTTGTGATCAAATGATTTATGAAGCATACTTTATGTTCTTAAAGTTATTGAAAATTATGTTTGTGAAATGTTATTGATGTAAAATAGTTGCCCTAAGTTCTTATAAATGATTGCATACGATTTATTTGTATAAAGTGTTACTTTTTTAAAGAAAAACGTTTAAGAGGAGGCTCAGTGCTGATGGACTTGAGAAGGCACGTGAGTTTCCCCGGGACCCAGTACTGAGGGACATGAGAAGGTACTTGGGCAACCCGCCATGTTCCTATGTGCACATAGAGGTTATATGTTGGTGCGTTGAGTCTTTCTCCGCATTGAGCCTTATATGTTTTCGACGTTGGGGTGTTGAGTTTTGCTCCACTTCAACTAAGGGAAAAGTATGCACTTCAACTGTTTTCTTATGATTTGTTGAAAATCCTGTATGAATTGATAAGGGCAATTAAGTTTGTTTTAACTAATGGATTTGGAAGCAATTGCATGTTTTATGTTGATGTTGAACTCAGTTTTACCACTGATGATTTTCGAACAAAATGGTTTGTTAAAATGATCCCTCACTAGGCCTTTAGCTCATGTTTTCAATGTTTTCTTTCCCCTCCAGGTAGCAAGGGCATTCAAGGTGATTTGCCTACTCCAACTCGCCCTGCTTAAGCTTCGAGATTCAGAAAAACCTAACTTGTGAAAGTGTTGTTGTATGTTAAACCTCTATTAGATGGCATGTAGATATACATCTATAATTGTAAGAGATTGAACCATGGATTGTAATAGAACATATGAATGAGTTGAGGAAGTGGTTTGACTTGTTTATACTTTCCTATATGTGATATTTAAAGGTCTTAGAATGTGAAATTTATTGTGAATAGTTCAGAATGTGTGTGAAGGGATGGATGGTATGCGTCACAAAAGGGGTGATGTATACTATCCTCACGTCCCTTTACAGGTTAAGTAGGTGAACTTGGGAGGGGGTGTGACACATGTAAAACTCATATATTTTATGTACATGTTTTTTTCGAAGGCATGTATACTCTTTTTTTTCCTTAGTCTAAGATTACAAAAGATGACATGCATTTCAACTCTCTAACCGGTGGGGCCTTTTAGAGTGACAACCACATACACCAAACTTAATCCTTTTCTAAGTTAAAGATTCTAAATTAAAGTGGCTATGTGCTCAAGAATATGAGAAACTTTAAGGGGGACTTAAATGGATTTAACTCAAGATAGTGCTACCCTATTTTCACAGTAAGTCTTCTATTATGCAAATTCGAATCTAAAAGCACACAACCAACTATTCCCATCATCTTTACAAGCTTAAAAAGTTCTTCAAAACTTTATTAACATGCATATATTCATTGAAACCTCACAAACATGCGTTATAGGATAAGAAAACACACAAAAAAGTACGAGTGACACCTCTCACCCCAAACTTAGAATCATGCATTGTCCTTAATGCATAAGAGAATCAAACCAAGAAAGAACAAGCCTGGGAGCAAGTGAGAAGCCACCAAACAGGCTTGGTGGACAAAGTACTTTTTGGAAAGAGTACTTTTTGTGATGAACCATGCTTTCATGTTTTTTATAGTGTTGTTAGCGTTTCTTTGCAATTCTATGGCATTTAGATTGCATGTTCAGAATCATTCAAGTTTGACTTGATCGATCTTGCTTGTGGATTGATTCGAAGATCAAGGATCGATGGGAGCCGCAAGCTTTGTCCAATCTATGGTTTTGCTGATTATCTAAGTAATCCATCGTCTACCCATTCCTAGGGGCTGAGATCATCTTAAGTTGGGGTGTTTGAATTTGAGATCTAAAAGTCTTGTTCGTCAACAAGGTTGTTAAATCCAAATCTTCGAGGGTTACTTATCATTTTGTATCAGTGATTAGGCTCTAGATTGGATATATGTTTCAGTTGCTGCTGTTTTCTTTTTTCTATACATCTCGTTTTCTGTCTATTTTATGATACTTGAAAAAACAGTCTCATATCCAGTCATGTTTTCTCATTTTCGTAAACTTCAAGGTTTTAGATCAGAGGCTTATTTACAAATTTGCTTTCTTTGAAGTCTTCAAATTCGACTTTTTTCAGTGTCAAATGTTTGTGTTTTGAAAATCAGTCAAGAGAAGATAAAATTGTTATCCCTAAGATATTTGTTCTTTGTTCTTTCTTTCTCATAAGCATGTCAAATCTGAATTCTTACAATTTGATCCTATTTTTGCCATTAATTTCATCATTTGGTGTTCAATCTCATAGGTTACATTTTGGAAATTTGAGGAAGTGGGCTGTTAAACATTAAATATGGCAATTACAACATATGCATATTGAATTTTCTAGTCATTAGTTAAGCATGTTACTCCAAAGTTTCAAATCCCAGCCAATAGATTAATTCTTTAGAGTTTGAAAATGTTTGCACCAATACTTCAATGATCTTTCCAAGCAATACTTTTAGATTCAAGGATGAATCTTCATGAAGAAGAGGAGAATGATATAAACGGAGGAACCTTAAACATGCAAGATGAACACCAAGAATGAGCCATACATGCTGTCTAAGTTTACATTAACCAAAGAAGAAGATTTATGTGAAGTCAAGTGGAATTTATGAAGAATCAAGTTAATGAACAAAGACTTCAAGCTCCTTCAAATAGGATGTTATTTACTCTTGGATGGTTACAAATGCATGGAATATGGATGAAAAATATTAATCTCAGATTTATTGAATTTATTAAATATATTTTTCAGTTTTGAGTCATTTTATGTGATTTTATGTACAATTTTATTATGGCTCATAATGATCATTAATTATGAGTGTTACAACTCTTTGAATGCCTCATAGAATGTCTAGGGTTAGATTTTGAGGCCTATGTAATTGTTCAAAAAGGAGACTTGGAAGAGATGTGAAAATGTAATAAAAGAGTCTTTGAGCTTTTTTATAGTCTTGTACTATGTTTCTTTTGTAATCTACGGTGTTTAGGTTGCATGACCTGAATCATTCAAGCTTGACTTGATTGATCTTGCTTGTGGAGTGATTCGAAGATCAATGGTCGACAGGAGCATCAAGCTTTGTCCGATCCATGGTTTAGCTGATCGTCTAAGTAATTCGTTGTCTAGCCATTCTTAGGGCTGAAATCAACTTGATTTGGGGTGTTTGAGTTTGAGATCTAAAGGTCTTGTTGTCCTCAAGGTTGTTAGATCCAAGTCCTCGAAGGTTACTTATCATAGTGACTCTATGATTTTCAAAAACAAAACAAAGAAGTTAATCTAAAAAAGGAAAAATAAAGAAAGCAATAAAATTGGTTGCCTCCCAATAAGCGCTTTCTTTAAGGTCTCTTAGCTAGACCAAACCACTTGATCATTCAATTAATACAAGGTTCTCAATTCGGCGTTCTTCATAACCGATGTAGTGCTTTAATCTTTAACCATTCATTTTGAAGGTTGTTCCATCATTGCCTCACAACTCCACTGCTCCATGTGGGGACACCTTCACAATGACAAAGGGTCTCGACCAACGTGTCCTTAGCTTACCTAGAAACAAACATAAACATGAATTGAAAAGTAAAACTCTTTGTCTTGGAAGAAAGGTCCATGGAGTGATCTTCTTGTCATGCCATCTAGCAGTGCACTCTTTGTAGACTTCAGCGTTCTCATAAGCTTGCGCACGGAACTCCTCCATCTCATTGAGTTTCAAGAGGCGTTTCTCACCTTTCTCAAAATCCAAGTTCAGCTTCTTGATGGCCCAATAAGCTCTAAACTCAAGCTCTACTGGTAAGTGACAAGTTTTTCCAAACACCAACCTGTACGATGAAGTACTTATTTGATAAGTAACCCTCGAGGACTTGGATCTAACAACCTTGTTGACGAACAAGACGTTTAGATCTCAAACTCAAAAGCCCCAAATCAAGATGATCTCAGCTCCTAAGAATGGCTAGACGACGGTTTACTTAGACGATCGACAAAACCACAGATCAGAAAAAGCTTGCGGCTCCCATGAATCCTTGAATGGAATATGAATGCAAAAAGAAAAATTTTCGATTTATTGTATTTATTAAATGTATTTTTCAATTTTGAGTTATTTTATGTATTTTATGTTATAGTTAGATCATGGCTTATAATGATCATTAATTATGAGTGTTACAACTCTTTGAATACCTCATAGAATGTCTAGGGTTAGATTTTAAGGCCTATGCCATGTAATTATTCACAAAGGAGGAGATTTGGAAGAGATTTGGAAAATGTAGTAAAAAGAGTCTTTTGTCTTCTCCATCTCCATCTCCAACTCTTTTGGCAACCTTTTCATTATGCTTCTCAATTCTTTCTTTCACTTGCTTATGAAGTTTCTTCACAAATTCAGCTTTTGAAACATCAAAATGAACAAACTGGTTAGTTGGTAAAGGCAATGAATCAAGAGGTGTCTTAGGGTTAAATCCATAAACTATTTCAAAAGGTGAACATTTAGTTGTGCTATGAACAACCCTATTATAAGCAAACTCGACAAAAGGCAAAATATCTTCCCGCATATGAAGATTCTTTTCAAGGATTGCCCTAAGCAAAGCTATTAATGTTCTATTGAGAACTTCAGTTTGACCCTCAGTTTGTCGGTGACATGTGGTAGAAAACAACAACTTAGTGCCTAACTTGCCCCACAAAACTTTCTAAAAATGACTCAAGAACTTAACATCTCTATCACTAATAATCAAACTTGGAATGCCATGTAATCTCACAACTTCCCTAAAGAATAAATCAGCAATGTTCTTGGCATCATCAGTTTTTATGACAAGCAATAAAATGTGACATTTTGCTAAAACAATCAACAACAACGAAAATGCTATCATGCCCTCTCAAACCAAGAATAAAATTCATAGACAAATCAGTCCAAGGAGCATTAGGAACAGGCGAAGGTGTGTACAATCCATGTGGTCTAGACTTAGATTTTGCTTCTCGACATGTAATGCATGTACTACAAACTTTGTAAAGGAATGCAAAGTTTATCTTTCCTAAACAAGAACCCATAAAAAACATAAAAATTATTTACCGTGATTCCATTCACACATTGAAAAAATAATTTACCAAAATCACCATCATTATCATACATTTCTTTCAAAAACTCAAATCCCAATTTAGAAGAAAAAGTTGATAACAAGCTATATCTCCTAGATAGTGCATTAGCAACGATATTTTCCTTACCACTTTTATACCTTATCACATAGGGAAATGATTCTATGAATTCAACCCACTTAGCATGACGACGAATTAACTTGTCTTGTCCCTTAAGGTGCTTCAAACTTTCATGATCAGTATGGATGACAAATTCCTTTGGCCATAAGTAATGTTGCCAAGTTTGTAATGCTCTTACCAAAGCATAGAACTCTTTATCATAAGTTGGATAGTTCAAAGCAGCACCATTTAATTTCTCGCTAAAATACATAATGGGCTTTTGTTCTTGCATTAAAATTGCTCCAATTCCTATTCCACTAGCATCACACTCAATTTCAAATATATTTTCAAAATTAGGCAAAGACAACAAAGGTGCAAAACTTAATTTTTCTTTCAAATCATTAAATGTCCGTTCTTGAGATTCTCCCCCATTTGAAAAAAACATGCTTTTTAACCATCTTATTTAGTGGTGCAGCAATGGTACTAAAGTCCTTAAAGAACCTCCTATAAAAACTAGCTAAGCCATGAAAAGACCTAACTTCACTAGCATTTTTAGGTTGTGGCCATTTTTTTGCTTGCATTAACTTTCTCACTATCAATTTCAATACCATTGGCAGAAATAACAAATCCAAGAAAATTAATCTTATCTAGACAAAAAACACACTTTTTCAGATTGGCAAACAATTGAGCTTTCCTTAATGCAATTAAAACATTTCTAACATGCTCCACATGTTCTTCTAAAGACCTAGAATAAATCAGAATATCATCAAAGTAAACTACTACACATTTTCCTAAATATTCCACGCAAAACATGATTCATGAGACGCAATAAAGTACTAGGTGCATTAGTAAGACCAAAATACATAACTAACCACTCACACAATCCATGCTTGGTCTTAAATGCAGTTTCCATTCATCACCAACTTCATCCTAATTTGATGGTATCCAGACTTAAGATCAATTTTAGTAAATAAAATAGATCCATGCAATTCATCTAACATATCATCAAGTCTAGGTATAGGAAGTCGATACTTTACCATAATCTTGTTGATGGCTCTACAATCCACTCACATTCTCCAAGATCCATCCTTCTTTGGAACCAAGATTACAGGAACCGAACAGGGACTTAGACTTTTCCCCTCACATATCCTTTGGCAAGCAACTCATCAACTTGCTTCTGAATTTCTTTTGTCTCTGTTGGGGCATTCTTAGAAAGAATTATTGTAGTCGGATAATGGTTAGGAGGATTTGAAAGGCATTATGACAATAAGATTTCCAAGGTTTAGCCAAGGCTTAGCTTAGGACCCCACTACTCATCGTATTTGGTTTGGTATTCCTACCACGCATGACTTCAAAAGTCATGATGATATTACTGTAGAACATCTTTATCATAATATTTTTCTTCTCATTTCGGGCAATTAACAATAATTTTTCTGTAGACTTCCGGAAATCTATTTCATGTAGCTTGGCAAGGCAATTTTGAAGCATGGGTACAGGACCCTTTACATGTAAGAGCAATTACTTATGCAATTTGGGATCCTCATTTTGGTCAACCGGTCGTCGAAGCTTTTACTTGAGGTGGTGCTCTTGTAGCTTGATACGCTGTCTTATTTGGAATGACAGCTCCTGGAAGGAAGTCAATTTGATGCTCAATTCTCCTAAGTGGAGGAAACCCACTTGGTAGTTCTTCAAGAAAAATGTCCTTAAATTCCTGCAACAAACTAAGAAAAACATTAGGCAAAGAAGTTTTTTAGTCATCAATTAGAAAACATGGCCCTTTGCACAAAAGTATAAAGATTGGTTTTGTTGAAAACAAAGCTTTTCTAACCTCAATATTTCAAGCTATCAAACGCTCTGTTCTTTCTTTTCTCTCTTTGGGATGTTTTTCTTTCTTTCACTCCTTTCTTAACTTCACAATTGTTTTTCTCACTTTCAACAAGAATTTTCTCTTTTTCTTTCAAATTCTTTTCTCCTTTGTTTTTTCACTCAAAGTACTTTTTTCCCTCTTTCACATCTTTTTCAACTTCCACTCTCATTTTCTCCAACTTACATTGCTCATCATACACGTCTCTAGTTGACAAAGGAAGAAGAATGATTTTTCTTCCATCTTTGGTGAATTTGTAGCGATTAAGATAACCATCATCAATAGCTGTTCTATCAAATTACCATTGCCTTCCCAATAAAATCTCTCCAGAATGCATCGATGCAACATCACATAAGATACTATCATTGTACCTTCCAATAGAAAAAGACACAAGACATTGCCTATTGACTCTCACTTCCCCACTATTGTTCAACTACTGAAGTTTGTATGGTCTAGGATGTGGTGTTGTGGGCAATCCTAATCTTTTGACAAGTAATGTACTAACAACATTAGTATAACTCCCACCATCAATGATCACACAACATGTCTTTCCCTTCACATGACATCGAGTATGAAACAAGGTCTCTCTTTGCTCCTCAACTAAATCTCCTTTAACTTGAGCACTTAAAGCTCTTCTAGTTACAAACACGTCTTCAACAATTGGTTCTTCATAACTTCCATCACTAGTCTCTCCTACTTTAGCAACTTCTTCCTTATCCTCCTCATTTTCACTTTCCTCGCCCCCAGTTACTACCTCTCCATTATGGATGACCATTGTCCTTTTGTTTAGACAATCTCTACTGACATGTCCTAACCCTTGACATTTCCAGCACTTAATATCTCTATTTCTCTCCTTCAGCTCTTCTAATTTAGCTTTTCCTTTCATAGAAGACTCGCCTTTCTCTTTAGAATTTTCATTCACAAACTTATCTCTACTTCTAAAATCACTTATATTCTCCTTTTTCCATGATGAGTTGGAAGAAGAAGAAGGTTTAGAAGAAATGTACCTTGTTCTTTTGGTACTCAATCGCTTTTGCACTTTGATGGCAATATGCAACATCTCCTCTATGTCAAAATATGGTTGCAAATCAACCTTGTCAGCAATCTCCTTATTTAGGCCATTCAAAAATCTTGCCATGAGAGTCTCCATGTCCTCATCAAGATCAAGTCGTTCCATCAAAGTATCCATCTCTTTGTAGTAGTCTTCTACGGACTTGTTGCCTTGTCTCAATCCTTGAAGCCTTTGTGCCATGTCCCTTTGGAAATGATTTGGAACAAACCGCTTCCTCATAGATTCTTTGAATTCATACCATGAATCAATTGGTGCTTCAAGATTTCTTCTCCTTGACATTAACTTATCCCACCAAATTTGAGCGTAATCCTTAAATTTGGAAACACAAAATCTAACCTTTTGCTTGTCGCTAAAATTATGGCAAGCAAACACATTCTCCACCTCTTTCTCCTATTGAATGTACTCCTCTGGATTGGTTTTACCAGAGAACTTTGGAATTTTAAATTTGATACCCCCCATATTATGATTATCTTGAGCTGCATCTCATTAAGCTCTCCTTTGGAAATTTTGGTATCCTCTCCCTCGACCTCTGCCTCTAAGTACTCCATGTCCAACTCGTCTTCCTCCTCCTCTTGGCGCCCCAACCAATGTAGCTTGGTCATCATCCAAGTCATCAGAACCATCGCCCTCACATTAGTCCTCATTATGGTGAATTACTGCATGTTGTGGTGGAGGAGGTGATATTCTTTCCCTGGTCCGGTGCCCTGTCTCCAACCTTTCCAAACGAGCTATTAGTGCTTCCATAGTACTGATCATTCGGGCCATAACTCCTTCTTGTGCCTTTCATAAACGTACTTTGTTAACTTCAACGTCATCTGGATTTGCCATCCTCACCAACACTCCCTCATGTAATTACTCTCAGGAAGATGAAAGGTCACTTGTGTTTGCACTCAATATATATATAATTACTCCTAAGGCTAAAAATATCTCAAACTTCAGCAAGTCTTATAGTATTCTTATGAGAATCATGCAAGGCCACTGTCAATTTAGCTAGAAGGTGGAAAGTCATTAAAAACTCAAATTTAGAAAAACAAGTGTGGCTAGGCAATGGAAAGAACTTTTAAGAAGCAAATAGGTTATGGGAAGACAAGAAAAAAAAAAATATCGAAATTTGGTATATGATTAAGAGGAAAAAAAATGATATCTATGAAAAGGTGTGAATGAAAAGATGAGAATGACAAAAAGGATATAGATTATATGGACTCTTTTTAGATATGTAATCACAATGCTTCAAACTTGTTTGAGAAACTTTTTTTTTTTTTTTTTTTTTGAACACCTAAAACAAGTGACATATAATATGAAAAGTCACAAGAAGACTATAGTAATGGCTTTTTTTTTTACTTCTTTTTTTTTTTTTTTTGCCTTTTTTTTCTGCAAGCACAATAATATATGAAGCAAGAAAAACAAATGAGAAGATGAAAAGTCACAAGAACAATGGAAATAGATGAATGAATTTAAAGAAAGAATGATGACAGGGAAAGGAAAAAAATAAAAGATATAGTTTGTTTAGAGCTAAAGCTTTGATACCAAATGATAAAAGGAAACTACCTCAATTATGTTTGAGAACTCTCCTTATTCAGGTGAGCCCCCAGAACGATAATAAAAATAATCCCCAATAAACAAATTTAATAGACAACTCCAAGAAAACTAAACAGATTTGGCTTGGAAAGAATTGATCAAAGATCAAGAAGAAAAGGGAACTTGTTCCTAACTTCAAGATTTCGAACTCTCCACAATCTAATTGATCAAAATAAATTGAAAGTTCTAAACATGCATTCTATAGACAAGAATACAAAGAAAGCATAAAGCTCGAGAGATAAAACTCTATAGAGATTTCATTCAAATTCAAAGTTGTGTCCCAAAATGTGGAAATTTCAGCCCTATTTAAACTAATTGAAAAGGCACCATGAAAGGTCACAACCTTTCACCCAATTGTCTAAATTCATCTACACCCTTTCAACTACCCTAATAAATATAAATAAATGAAATTAAATTGGATACATAGGACACTAAATATGTGGATGAATCTGGATTTTTAGATTCGTGATGACTCTTGGAGCTTCCAAAGTTGCAACTCTTCATCATTTGTTGAATACTTAGCTTGGAAGCAACCATTTAATCCTTCTTGAAGACTTTTAGCTCTAGCTTTTGTCATTGGACCTTGTGGCATAATGACTGCCTCATGATTGGGTTGATTTGGAGAGTTCTCTATTTGATTTTCAACATGAGGTTCAATTGAGCTAGGTTGAGCTTGTTGAGCTTCATTTTCCTTTTCACTTGAGCTGGTTTGAGCTTCTTGAGCCTTATTTTTCTTTTGGTTGGTCAGCTCCTTATCAGAGCATTTTAATACATGAGCATAACATGTACAAATATTCATAAGGACTTTCGAAAGATGAGTCCTAACCTACTTAAGTTCATAAGTGAAACAACTAACATCGAGAATATACACATACACTTGTACAAAGGCTACCCTACCAGAAGTGTCTCAACGACATAAATATATTATATAGCCAATAACCCAAGAACATGCCAATAAAAATCTTCAAACATACTATGTACTAAGATGAGAAAATAAAATTTTGATGATGGTGGTAGATGTGCTCGTGGTGGCTGGGGGAAAATAGCTATAAAGAAGGTGAGTTGGAAATGCCCAGTGAGTAACAAGTTTAGGAAACTTTAGCATGTATAAACATTGAATAATAGTTCAAAACATACTTTAGTAAATATGCTTAGTAAATATGCTCAGAGACAGAGAGAGACGGGGTCATGGGAGAAGAAGAAAAGTTTTTCCTACATGGTTCTCGAGGCATTTTAAGTGTGTATAATATATTTATATAAATATATTTTATTTGACCAAAACTCTAAGCCTTTAATATATTTATATATACATATTCTTCTTTTTCCCAATTTAAATTCTATAACCGTCATAATAAATGTATAAAAAAAATATCTACTTCCTTTTTGCTTCTTCCAAAATAAATTTAATTTCTATTAATTGAATTAATATCCAATCTTTTATCACATCTAACTTAAATTGAATTATCTTCTCAAAATAATTCAATTAAGCCTTTGAATTCAAATAATTAAAGATAATTCAATTCAACTCATCTAAAAATTTGGAATGTCATATTTTTAATATATTTGATCCTTGTTGATCCGTGTGAGCTAGCAATGAGACCTTATGGATCTTCAGATTATAAGTTCCAATTATCCAAGATTAATTAATTAAACTCTTTAATTAAATTAATCTAAATTCATTAACTAGAAAACCACTATAGACTCATGGTTAAATTCTTACGCATTGTAGGACAAGTTGTGTCCATGGATATAATTAATATAAGCAAGTCAATCCTTCACGAGAGGTTCATAATTACAGCTGGGTCAAAATGTCCGTTTTACACCTGTAATTATATCTCTTCCTTAAGTATCACTATTTCTTTAATGGATAATTTGTTTATGGTCGAACTATAAATTAAGTCGCTCTTAGGTATGAGAGGGTGAGGCTCCTTATTCAAGACTTGGACAACACTTAAGGGAACTACTCATCTACATACCCTATACGGGAGGGAAAGAATTTCATCTTATGAAGTTATGTCCCTAACTCCTATTTGGTCAAGTCTCCAAAATGGTAAGCTTATTAAGTCAATAACTTGGCCCACTCTCACCCATGCAAATCAAACGACTAGAGCTTACAAATAGAAGTTTATAACTCACTGAGGATTAAGATCAAGTTGTACATGATGATCTTATGAAATATTAATCTTATCCATTAACAAATTTACAAAGAGAGATTAAATATTTTGAAGCCTAGTCTTATACATTTTTGTATGGAATACCCCCGCTTACATGTCTGAACGATTTGGATAAACTATTTTGTAATTAATACAGAGTGAATCATATCCATAGTGTCACCAAGATAAGACACCTAACCTTGTCCATATATACTATGGATCTTTAGAGGTTATTTCTGAGACATGATCTACTTGTATGTCAACTACATACTATTCTAACACATTATATCTTGGATTTTTAACTGTTAATAGAACCTAATATTGTATATTTAACAATTAAATTAATCAACTAATTAATTCAGAGGCTTTAATGCACAATTCCCAACAAAAATAAAACCTCGTCGTAAGAAGATTTGGACCTTGTGGAGTTGGAGGACTATCTTTACCAACATATCTTCATAAGCCTAACTAGATACTCAATTAAAAATTGTGAAGTGTCAATAGATTACGCTTAATCATTAGTAACAACTCAAAATCACTTTTTTTTTTTTCTTTTTTTCTTTTTCAAATGTCATCTCAAAAGCTCTTTTTCATGATGATAGATTGAAAAGGTAAAAAAGTAAAAAATTGAGTGGACGGAAACAAAGTAGGTACTATGACTCAGCTTTAGTCATCCATCATTCGGGGATTTGGAGGGTTCCTTCTTCGCATATTCATATTTAATGCGTCCATTGCATTTGAGCAATATTACTTTTTCAAAGACGACAATTAAGTATAGAGATAGAGTCGGACAGCAGCAGCCATGAGCGTCCCCTTGCTTCCAGCCACTGCGAGAAGGTAAGTTTAATCTCTCTCAAATTGCTATCCTTCAAAAAAAAAAAAAAAAATTTAAAAAAATTTTAAAATTGTCGGTAGAATAGAGCAAAGGCTTTTTTCTTTTTGAATTTTCTTTAGATTTAAAGGTTAAAACAAACACTTTAAAATCAGGAACATAAATAGGATAGAGTACTTAGAAGCTTAAAAGCTTAACGAGAGAAGCCTTCTTCTTCAACTACTTTTGCGTTTTTACTGAGATTGGAATGATTAAACTGTTTTTTTAATTATAGTCCAGGCATCTTTGTAAAATGAAGAAATAGAACGTTAGAGCAATGTCTAACACTCGAACGACAAATTCGTAAGAGATTGAGATGAATACTTGTAATAGAGAATAGTATGAAGTGTTTTTTCAGCATACTTATGACGAATGACTTTGATCGCTTATATTGATTTAGTGAAGCATAACGGTCAATTAGGCTCATAGTGGCCCTAATTAATTCATGAAACTATTGAATCATTATATTTCATTCAATTACAATATCTTTACTTGAAGCGGCAGTTGACGCCTCATCCACTTAGCTTTCCACGGACTTTCGACCCTTATGGAAGTTCATCACAACCACTTCGGTAGGTGCAAAAGTCCAAAGGCACTGCTAGGCAATGGATTCTTCATGGTAGCAATAGACACGGCTAGGACCTCCATTGTATATACCACTAGGCACTTCATAACACCATTAGGTGCACTATTTGGCACCACTAGACTATACTACTTGGTCCCACCTGGTACTCTTAAGCCTCTCATATACTCTTTGAGTTATCACTAAGCTCCCTTGTAAGTCATTTGAGTTATCTCTAAGCTCATTCATGAGTCTTATGAGTTAATACTCTAGGCTCCTTCATGAGTTCTCTAATCTACCTCTAAGCACCCCATGGGTCTTATCAGCTACCACTAGACTCTCTCGTGGGTCCTCTAAGCTCCTTATAGGTTATTCTAACTACTTCTAAGCTCCCTCATGGGTCCTTTGAGCAATCACTAAACTCCTTCACGGATCCTCTAAGTCGCTTCTAAGCTCTCATGAATCTTCTGAGTCCCTCATGGTTCTTTTGAGCTACCACCAGGCTCTCTCATGTGTCATTTGAGAATCTCTCTCATGGGTTCTCTAAGCTATTTCTAATCCCTCCTTGGTCACGACCAATGCACTTAGATTGGTCTCCTAAAACCATAGGTGGCTATTTGTCAGACAAGGGTCCCATCAACCTTGGCTGCCAACTCGGGCTTCAAGCTCTGTTTATAGGTCTTTTATCTCTTTAAACTTTTGGTCTCGGTCTATCTCAACAAATCTACCCATAACATTTATGGTTTAGGATTAGATTTTAGTTTTAGTGTTTATAGTTTTATCTTGGTTTAGTTTGTTTAACATTTATCAAAAATCGAATGTTTATGGTGCTACATGCCTTTGAATTTTTTTCTCAAAAAAAAAAAAAAAAAAAAAAATCATTTGCATAACTTGTCATTGAATGTTAGATGTGTATTGCGTCGGATATGTTTAAAGTGTCAAAATGAATATAACTCTACTTAAAACTTGTATTGCTGATCTCAAAATCTGAGGTTCGTCCACTCTACGGTGTTAATAAAAACTTATGTATGGAGATTAAATTGGATGATTGAGTTAGGGTTCACGTTGCTCGGCAAGAATGCGGTTAAATAGCAAAGACAGACATTTTAGAAGAGCTGATCAAAGTGTTGGAACCGTAGTAAAACTTTGAAAACTACTTTAGAGAATTAGTTAAATTATACCGAAAGAAACTTTATATCACATCAACAGATGGTAGAGTAGTAGCTGGTGGCAATAATGAGGCCCAATGCAATATGAATATATATTGACTAATAACATTTCAATCAATCAAGTTGTCATGATGCGGACTTTGTTTTTGTCTATAACATTTCAATCAACTTTATGAGTCAAGGTGTTCGTTTGGGGGAGGTTTTACCCAAACACCCGTTCCCGACAAACATTATTAATTTTCTTTTTTATTTTTTTTACGAGGAAACTAATATTATTAATTATTTTTTAGGGTAATTTTCAAATATAATAAAAGAAATTAAAATATTCACAAATATAGTAAAATTTCATTGTCTATTCGCGATAGACTGCAATAGATTGTGTATTTTGCTATTAGTTGTAAATATTTTCAGTAGTTTTGCTATTAGTTGTAAATATTTTCAGTAGTTTTGCTATTTAAGATAATTTTTCTATTGCTTATATTTAAAATATATATAGTAATATAAAGAAAATCAATATTTTTATTATAAAGTGAGCATATAGTTGAGTATATGATATGAATGGAGAAACCTTAAACATGCAATATGAACATCAAGAATGAGTCATACATGTTGTCCAAGTTTACACTAACCAAAAAAGAAAATTAATGTGAAGTCAAGTGGAATTTATGAAGAATCAAGGTTCATTTAGTGAACAAAGACTTCAAACTACTTCAAATGGGATGTCATCCACTCTTGGATGGTTACAGAGGCATGGAATATGGATGAAAAATATTAATCTCAGACTTATTGTATTTATTAAATATATTTTGAGAGGCATTCAAAGAGTTGTAACACTCATAATTAATGACCATTATAAGTCAGGATCAAATTGTAACATCAATCAAATAAAATGACTCAAAATTGAAAAATATATTTAATAAATACAATAAATCTGAGATTAATATTTTTCATCCATATTCCATGCCTTTATAACCATCCAAGACTCAATGACATTCCATTTGAAGTAGCTTGAAGTTTTTGTTCATTAAATGAAACTTGATGCTTCATAAATTCCACTTGACTTCACATAAATCTTCTTTTTTGGTTAGTGTAAACTTGGACAACATGTATGACTCATTCTTGATGTTCATATTGCATGTTTAAGGTTCTTCCATTCATATCAGTATATATCTAATAAAATATATTACTTTTTTCGAAATTAAAGATTCAAATCTACATATTCCACTTTTAAATATGTATGTGTATATAACTCAATTGATTTGGAGATAGTGTTTTTTATCAATACGTTGGAGGTCCGAATCTCTCAACAGGATTAAATGTGCGTGTATCTTATTCAATGGCATTCTACTATTTTCATTTTTATTTTACCAAATTTTTTAATTAAAAAAAAAAGTAAAAAGACCACATGCTTGTAATTATGAAAATTTTATCTTTTTTGCTTTTCTTTTTTTTCCTTTTTACCCTTAAACACCAATTCCGATTTCATTTTTTCTTTTATTTTCAATTATTTACCAACTCCTTCTTTCCACAAAATATTCACAAAATATACTAATATATACCATATTTATCAAAATTTTAGAAGACGTAAAAGTGGGTCTTACAAAATGAGCTCTAAGTATTTGCCTAGAAGCCCCAATATATATTCTGTCATACGAACGGAGGAACCTAAACATGGGAGCTGCAAGCTTGTGGAGTGATTCGAAGATCAAGGGTCGATGGGAGCCACAAGTTTTGTTCGATTAGTGATTTTGTCGATCGTCTAAATAATCCGTCGTTTAGCCATTTTTAGGGGCTGGGATCATCTTGATTTGGGGTTTTAGAGTTTTAGATCTTAAGGTCTTGTTTGTCAACAAGGTTGTTGGATCAAAATTCTCAAGGGTTACTTATCATTTGGTATTAGAACTTAGTGTCACGTGTCAGAAAAACACCCCTTCAAATTGCACCACTGATGCCCTTGACTCACATAGCATTGCCAAAAAAGAGGGGCAATGTCGTTGCTAAGCCAGGCTAATGCAAGCGACATGGCATCAAACAAAGCTGCCTAAGCCATCAAGTCACGCCCCAACCTCAGACATGCGCCCTTGTCGCAGCCCGACACCCCATCGAGAGCTTCGACACATGCCCATATGCGTCAACGCATGATAGTGTGGCTGTGCAATCAGCCATAGGCGTACAACCCATGTGCACGTCTGCCAGGAGAGGCAACGCTGTGTGCTAGCCTGCACAAGGTTGCCAGGCGTGCATGTCTAATGCATGCTCAAGACGGGTTCATGATAGAAGTCCCGCAAACGTGTCCCGCGAGTGCCGACAGTGTGCGTCCATCGTTGCCTCATCAGGCGCACACAACGCATAACCCATGTGTCCAACGGTGTCCCTAGATGCATGGAAGGTCCCAGACGCATTGGCAAATTCCCGAAAGATTCTAGACGCATCGGGACAAGGCTAAAGGCCACGACACGCCTCTAGGCGCGTCTGGAAGGAAGGACAGGTCGCTGGGCAGTGCCAGTGCCCATGTCTTGGTGCCCGATGCATCTGGAAATATCTGGAAGACACGAGAGGGGCTCGACTGCTCGCCCATGGCCCCGATGGCACGAGGAAGCTCCAAAAGAACCTCGAAGGTGCTGGACTATGCGAGAAGGCACACGATAGTGCTGGAAGACCCGAGAGGCGTCCAGACAAGTTTGGAAGGCTTGCGATGGTGCTGGAGTAATCGAAAGGTGTCTAGATGGTTCCAGAACTTTCCAGACAGTTGGTTACCCATGTAAATTTGCTAGAAGGCCCTCGGTAGGTCTAGATTGTTCTAGCATGGGCCTAAGTCTGTTAGTTCTAGACTTGTATATAGGATTGCCGCCCAATGTACATATGGAAGAGTCTAGAAGTCTCATGACTGACATTATAAGTCGGTCATTCTAGGGGAAGTCGGCTAGCTCCTCTATAAATAGGAGGAGGGGCCTCATTTATAATCAAGTATGGGAAGTCTTGTAACAATCGAGAACTAGTGCAATACAAGCGACTTTCCTTAAGCTTGTGTGTTCTCTCTTGGTTGGTGAAGACCTCTAAGCTCTCGTTCACTTAAACTCTCTAAAGTCCTCCTTGCTAAACACTTCCTTTGCTAATCTCACCTAATTGCGCCTAGGGAGGAAACAATCCTTATAACTTCAAAGGCTTACTTGGCGTGTCTTTGACAGCAAGCACACCCAAGTGCCGCATGGTTGGTTAGTTTGAAACACTGACCATGTGACAGGTGGTATCAGAGCACAATTCCTCCAATCTAGCTGCTAATGCATAACTGTGTTGCCGGCGTTGAGATCGATGGCTGCAGAGGTAGCACGAAGCTCATCCGTGGAGCGTGTGCAAGTCGAAGGACTAATGGCCCGAGGAAAACAGAGAGATGATGCACACTCACCAGCTTGGAAGAAGCGGTAGAAGAGGCGCAGCTTGCCGTTGGTCGTCTTAGTGAACGCGTTGAAGAGCTTGTCCAAGAAAGCTCGGAGTTCGCAGCAGTTGCCAAAGAGATGATCAAGAAGCTAGGACGGACGTTGGGGAAAGAGGTAAGTACCCTCTTTGATGAAGTAGCCAACCTTAGGAAGTTCGTGGAGGGGGAACTTCACGATCTTTGTGGTGAAGTCGACAACATGCGCAAGGAGTGTGGGGCGACTCATAGTTCTAATGGTGACGCATCCACCAGCACATCATGTGTTACGCAAGGCACCAATGGTATGAAGGTGCCCAAGCCCGATACTTACGATGGCACAAGAAGTGCGACGTTGGTAGAAGACTTATTGTTTGGCCTAGAGCAATACTTCGAGGCCCTAGGCGTCGTCGACGATGGCGCTAAGATTGCTAATGCGTCCAACTTCCTACGTGAGGCAGCGCAACATGGTGGCGTAGGAAGTATGCAAAGCGAGAACGGGACGGAAATAGCATCCAAACATGGGGTCAGTTCAAGGCAGAACTCCGAAAGCACTTTGTGCCCCACAATGCCAATACGGAAGCTCGAGGCAAACTGTGGAGATTGAGGCAAACCGATAGTATTCTCGAGTACATAAACGAGTTTACCACCCTCAGCTGGAAATTGAAGGTCTATTCAACAAAGACACACTCTTTTATTTTTGCGATGGTCTGAAGGATTGGGCGAAGATAGAGCTCGATAGGCGAGATGTGCATGATGATGTCATTGCTGCTGCAGAGATGCTCGTGGATTTCTCGACCAATACCAAGAAGGCCGTGAAGAAGGAAGGAGAAGTGTTAGAGTCCGATGAATCTGATGGGCATAAGGCTGAGGGGAGCCAAAGGAATGGTCAATGGAATGGGAAAAAGAATGGAAAGGTTGTTGACAAGAATGAAGGTAACCCCTTCAAACGCCCTTGCTTCCTATGTGACGGGCCACATTGGATGAGAGATTGCCTGCAAAAGAGGGCGCTCAATGCCTTGGTAGCTCAGTCTTGTGCACAAGAACAAGTTGAGCCCATGAGCCAAATGGGTTCCTTGCAGCAAATTGGCGCCATGAGTCGGTGGCTCTCCACGGGAGATTGGGGAGAAGGGACAACTATACATTGACTCAAGGATCAACAGTATGTTCGTGAAGTGTTGCTCAATACGGGAGCATCGCACAACTTCATTGATCCAAACGAGGCCGTGAGCGTTGGCCTCAAGGTCATTGGAGGAGGCGGATAGATGAAGGCAGTGAATTCGGCAACCGTCAGAGTTAAAGGAATCGCCAAGGATATTCCTTTAAAGATAGGAGAATGACGAGGTTCGGTTGATTTTACCATGGTTCCACTGGAGGATTACAAGGTGGTCTTAGGCATGGAGTTCTTCAGGAAGGCTAATGCCACCCACCTTGCACCCACCTCAAAACAGTTGTCTTTATACGATGGACAACGTATCCACGTGGTCCCTTTGATGGTGAAGGAGTTGCTCGAGACAAAGATGATGTATGCACGCTATATGGTAATGGGATGCACGAAAAGAAGAAGGCACTCGAGGAAGTCCCACGCAACGAAGGTGTTGCGAAATCAAGTGGGGGAGGGTGTCACGTGTCAGAAAAACGCCCCTTCAAATTGTGCCACTCATGCCCTTGACTCGCATAGCATTGCCAAGTAAGGGTCAAGGAAGAGGGGCAATGTCGTAGCTAAGCCAGGCCAACGCAAGCGCCATGGCATCAAACAAGGCTTCCCAGCCATCGGGCCACGCCCTAGCCTTAGACGTGTGCCCTTGTCGCAGCCCGACACCCAATCGAGAGCCTCGACGCATGCCCATATGTGTCAACGCATGATAGTGTGGCTGCACAACCAGGAGAGGCAGCGTTGTGCGCCAGCCTACACAAGGTTGCTAGGTGTGCATGTCTAACGCACGCCCAAGACGCGTTCATGACGGAAGTCCCGCAAACGCGTCCCGCTAGTGCCGACAGTGTGCGTCCATTATTGCCTGATCAGGTGCACACAACGCACAACCCATGGTCCAATGGTGTCCTTAGATGCATGGAAGGTCCCAGACGCATCGGGAAAGTTTTGAAAGATTCTAAACGTATTGGAACAAGGCCAGAGGCCACGACATGCCTCTAGGCACGTTTGGAAGGAAGGGCAGGCCGCTGGGCAGTGCTAGTGTCACACCCCCTCTCAGGTACCCTAACCTAAGAGGAAATGTGAGGACAGTGGACACCGACCCTCTTACGGCATCCACTATCAACCTTATACTTTGACCAATACCTAATAAGCAGATTCATATAAAGATTAAACAACATATTCTTACTAGGGTTAAGCTTTCATACAGACATCAATTTGCACTCAAAACCAAAGATTTACATAGGTTCATCAAAATCGTCCTTAACCCTCTATATGTACAACATAAAAGTAAGTTCAATTATTACAATACTCAAAATTCTCAAACGCTGACAGTGGTAGGCCCAGACGAGTTGCAGTGTAGGCTAAGCACCCCAAACTCGCTCGCTACCTGGAAAACAGAAAAACAAAGAAAGTATGAGCTAGGATGCCCAGTGAGTGACATATCTAGTAAAAACCTTTCTCAAAACTAGGAAGTTAATCAAATCGGAGTTACTCTATGATAATACGTGAATAACAACAATTCAGAGTCAAATCAGATATGTTCATCACAGAAAAAGATTCACGGAAATTTAGTTTATTTCAAAAACATTTTCCTTAGTTGAGGTGGAGCGGTGCTCAACGCTACTTAACGTCGAAAACATCCTTAGTTGGGGTGGCGTATTCTCGACATACCCAACGTTGAAAATCCCTAGCTGTGTGGACTCAACACAACATCGTCTATAATATCTTTATGTGCACATAGATATCATATCCTGGGTTACCCGAATACCTTCTTTGAGTCCTTTAGTATAGGGTCCCATACATGAGATTTAGGCCACCCACATGCCTTCTCCGAGTCCTTCAGCATTGGGGGTTATCTCAATACTTAGGTTACCTACATGCCTTCTCTGAGTCCTTCAGCATTGGGAACCATTTCTATATCCCGACTACGCACATGCTTTCTCAGTGTCCTTCAGCATTCGGAGCCGTCTCAAAACATTATTAAAAAACAATATGCTTTGAAAATAACATAATAAAAGTTCACTAGTTTATAATATTTCCAAATCTTTTCAAACTCATTAATAATCATCAATGTTTTTTCATGAAATCGTAAGTTATTAAATAGCATGCCTTTTATAATACTCCTTTAACAACTAGTATGCTTCAAATGATTTCCAATATAAAACATATAATACGCACGTACATGAAAATAGATACTTTTTTTTTTTCAAGCAAATTATCCTCACGGCACATTAAAACCCATGAAAAGCATAAACATATATACATGTTTCCAAACATAATTGTATTTCATGAAAGCTTGGTTTAAAGTAAGCTCATTTTAAAATAAAATTGTCACTCACTACTTGTCCTGGGCTCTTAGTGGGTTATACGCCATTCCTAGCTCCTCTCGACCTGAAATAATACGTTCCCTTTATTAGATTTCCTTGAAATTCCTTTTTACATAAGAAACAAGCCTTAGATATGCATAATATTTATCCCCGAGACCAAACTACATAAAGAAAACCATCACTGAGACTATATTCCATGAAGAAATGCTCAATCGAGGCTATACTTCATTTAAGAGTTCATTAATAATCAAGATTTAAACAATTAGCGAAACTAAATTAGCAAAACAAGCCAAAACCACCAGAACCAGTGAGACTGAGGATGAGCGAGAGCAGCGAGAGCCACAAACCAGCGAGATTTGTGAGACAGTTTTGACCAGCGAGACTAGCGAGACTAGTCTCGCCCTCGCTCATTCAGGCTTCTATTGCTGTCTATCCTTTCCAGCAAGACTTGCTTCTTTCTGCTGCTATTCTCGCTACTGCTTGAACTTCTAGCTGTTAAAAGTCACATTTCCAGCCCGAATTAGAACTTCTTCCCTTCTACAAACTTGTAGAGGAATATGTCCTCTAGCTTACCTCAAAATTTCAAAGCTTAACTCCTCTTTGTTCGACAGATATTCCCAACTAACTTCGCCCTACTCCAGATCAGTCGAGAAATTCGTATCAGTCGGTTACACCTAAAATTTAACATGTTTTTCTTCATATTCAGCTCAACTATCTTTCACAAGAGTTGTTAGAAATTGAGTTAACTTACTAACCTCAAAATTCCAACTTCAAACTCTGACTCCTTTGGTCGATATTTACCAAACACCGAACCTTGCTCAGACTGTACGACAGCAACCGAAGCTTCTGTTTCAGCTTCAATTCTACCATGAAATCGGCCAAAACCCCACACGAAATTGCCATAGATCTCTTCTTCTACCACCCCTAGACACCCAACTGAAGAGTTGAATCAATTTGAGCGTGGAAAATGGAAGAGAACCTGTCGGCAAACTTTCCCATTTAATTTCTTCTTTCACCGACTCTTTCCACTCCAGTTTTCTCTCTCTCTTTTTTTTTTTTAATTTCCTTTCCTTCCTTTTTCCTTTTCCTTCCTTTCCTTTTCTTTCTTTCTTTTCTTTAGTTTAAATAAATAAATAAATAACTAAATAAATATTTAATCCGTTTTTACGCTACATTTAATAATCAAGATAAATTTTAGCTCGAGTTCCCCCTTAATGACTTAAACATTCAACTTACCAAGAGTTTTTTCTGGCTTCCTCCACTTCTTCCTTCGATCTACAAGAGAAAACAATTTAGTCCCCTTCGGTACTACTTACTCACGTTTAACACTTACAAATAAAAATAGGGTTTACAGCTAGTGCCCATGCCCTGGTGCCCGACGCATCCAGAAGTATCTAGAAGACACGAGAGGGCGCTCGGCTGCTCGCTCATGGCCCCGACGGCACGAGGAAGCTCCAGAAGAACCTCAAAGGTGCTAGACTATGCGGGAAGGCATGCGACAGTGCTGGAAGACCCGAGAGGCGTCCAGACAAGTCTGGAACGCTTGCGATGGTGTTGGAGTATGCGAGAAGTGTCTAAACGATTCCAGAACTTTCCATGGCAGTCGGTCACCTATGTAAATATGCTAGAAGGCCCTCGGTAGGTCTAGATTGTTCTAGCATGGGCCTAAGTCGGTTAGTTTTAGACTTGTATATAGGATTGTCGCCCAATGTACATATGGAAGAGTCTAGAAGTCTCATGACCGACATTGTAAGTCGGTCATGCTAGGGGAAGTCGGCTAGCTCCTCTATAGGAGGAGGGGCCTCATTTGTAATAAAGTATTGGAAGTCTTGTAACAATCGAGAACTAGTGCAATACAAGCGACTTTCCTTAAGCTTGTGTGTTCTCTCTTGGTTGGTGAAAACCTCTAAGCTCTCGTTCACTTAAACTCTCTCAAGTCCTCCTTGCTAAACACTTCCTTTGCCAATCTCACCCTATTGCGCCTAGGGAGGAAATGATCCTTATAACTTCAAAGGCTTACTTGGCGTGTCTTTGACAGAAAACGCACCCAAGTGTCGTGCGGTTGGTTAGTTTGAAACGCTAACCACGTGACAATAGGCTCTAGATCGGATATATGTTCTCGTTGTTGTTTTCTTGCTTTTTTTCTTCACATCTCGTAAGTCAATCTTATGAAACTTGAAAGAAACGCTCATATCCAGTCGTGTTTTCATATTTTTGTAAACTTCAAGGTTTTAGATTAGAGTCTTATTTACAAAACTTCTTTTGTTGATGTCTTCTAATTCATCTTCCTTCAATGTCAAAAATTTGTGTTTTGAGAATCAGTCAGGAGAAGAAAATTTGTTATCCCTAAGATCACTTGTTCTTCATTTGTTCTTTCTTTCTCAAAAGCATGTCAAATTTGAATTCTTACATTTTGATCCCTTTTTTGTCATTAATTTCATCATTTGGTTTTCAATTTCATAGGTAACTTTGGAAATTTGAGGAAGTGAGCTGTTAAACATTAAATATGGTAGTTACAACATCTATGCATATTGAATTTTCTAGCCATTAGTTAAGAATGTTACTCCAAAGCTTCAAACTCCAGCCAATAGATTAATTCTTTAGATTGTAAAAATGTCTACACCAATATTTTGATGTTCCTTCCAAGCAATAGTTTTAGATTCGAGGACGAATATTCTTGAAGAAGGGGAGAATGATATGATTGGAGGAACCTTAAACATGCAATATGAACATCAAGAATGAGCCATACATGTTGTCCAAGTTAATGAGCCATACATGTTGTCCAAGTTTACACTAACCAAAGAAGAAGATTTATGTGAAGTCAAGTAGAATTTACGAAGAATCAAGGTTCATTTAATGAACAAAGACTTTAAGTTGCTTCAAATGGGATGTCACTTACTCTTGGATGGTTACAAAGGCATGGAATATGGATAAAAAATATTAATATCAAATTTATTGTATTTATTAAATATAGTTTTCAGTTTTGAGTTATTTTATGTGATTTTATGTTACAATTTGATCGTGGCTTATAATGGTCGTTAATTATGAGTGTTACAACTCTTTGAATGCCTCACAGAATGTCTAGGGTTAAATTTTGATGCCTATATAATCCCATGTAATTGTTAAAAAAGGGGAGATGGAAGATATTTGAAAATGTAGTAAAAGAGCCTTTGAGCTTTCTTTTAGCTGTGTGCTATGTTTCTTTTGCAATTCTATGATGTTTAGATTGCATGTTCAGAATCACTCAAGTTTGACTTGATCGATCTTGCTTGGAGAGTGGTTCGAAGATCAAGGACTGATGGGAGCTGCAAGCTTTGTCCGATCTGTGGTTTTGTCGATCGTCTAAGTAATCCATCGTCTAGCCATTCTTAGGGGCTGAGCTCATCTTTATTTGGGGTGTTTGAGTGTGAGATCTAAAGGCCTTGTTCGTTAACAAGGTTGTTAGATTGAAATCCTCGAATTTTACTTATCATTTTGGTTATTTTTGCATTAACTGAGACAGTAAACTAGTCACTTGAATGATATCTAGCTCGCTGTATGTGAGATATTGCAAGCTACCAAACTAACTTCTATAAAGATGACTGTTGCGTTAGTAAAGATGTAATGCATGCGATGTATATTCAGTCAAGTTTTCCTGATTTCAACCCAAGTATAAGCTGATAATAGGTTTCTCGGAGAGTCCGATGTCGAACACAGGGACTTGTGTAGATGCAAAACTCTTAAAGTGTAACGGTGATTTTATAACAAAATATTCAAAGAGAGGTTTGCATTAACTAAGAAAACTAGAGAAACTATACTACTAACGGGTGAATGTAGTGGAAAATATGTGCACAATAGTTGGTCAGCGAAAGATAATATGAATGGGAAAAACAGGGTTAGGGGCCTGTTATTATCTATCTTAAAAAATGCAGCTTAGATTATTTCATGTTTTCAATTTATGGTCTGCACCTCTCGGCTAACAGGCTGCATACTCATATTTCTATGATGCATGGATGAAGTGTTATTGAACTTAAGGTTGTTTCTATGTCTAGAAATACTTCTTAATTCACTTGATGAGTTCCCCAATCACTTGTTCTCTCAAGTAGTTGATTATATCTACTTATCTCAATTAGCTAAATGGAAATAAGCATTATCTTCACATGCATCAAGCAAAGATGAAATAGTCTCAAACGTTGTTCTTACCTATAATAAATTTGCCCAAACCCTCGTTAGATTTAGCTACTCATGCTTGAAACAAGAAAATGGACAGAGATGTAGCGATGAAAGTCATGGATGATAATTGAAATTAATGAAAACGGTACAATTATTACAAAGAGTACAATCTCTTGATACACAATGTAAACAACAACGTAGGAGAAATAAGGATAGAAAGCAGGAAATGAATCAGCGGTGAATCAATCTCTTGACTCTGTCGATGATGATTGTGTGCTTTACTGCTGTGGTGGTATGGTTGATCGGGAAGAAGACTACCCTTTCAAGTGTTCTATCTCCAGTTGCCTAATCGGAAGGAAATGCTATAGATGGTGAATCTCGAGGAAAATCAACAACCTTTTCAACCTTTGAGCTTGTCTTTTTATAGAGACTACGTTGTAGCACAAGCAGACTCGCGTCACTTCCGGCTGATTTGCTGATTTGCATCAATTTCGCTTGATTGTGTAATTTTCGGATAATTTGGCGACCGCTTGTAACGTTGCAGAGGAAGGAGAGTGATTTCAAAGATCCAATTTCGAGATGTCGAAGATCTCAAAGCTTGCGTTTGCAGAATGAAGGCTTTTGCGTTTGTCAACTTGAAAGACGCCGAGGCCTGAGTCATGCATTTCCTGCAAGAAATCATGTGTTTTAGAAGTAGTTTAATTCAAGAACATTTACCTTAAGCAAATCAAGAGTGCGAAACGCAAAGAAGATTTTTATCAATGAATCTAATATAAGATTGCCGCATAATCCATTAAGTCTTCTCCATTATTCTAAAAAAAGCTATAATAACTTGTATTTCTACAAGTTATCAATAACCATTAATTTTCTCTTCCCCCATCTTCCAAACAAATTTTATGATTAGTACTCAAAGGTGTTCTAACTCAATTACTATCATGTATTCGAGAAAATTTTCAACATTATTTTACTTCACTTCAAAACTGAAAAATGGCTCAATTACTATCATGTGGAGCGTAGGTTGCTATGAACTACCTAAAAACTCCAAAATCTCCACAAAAGCTAACAAAAATCACGTGACAATAATTCACCACCTCCATCTATCTTAGAATTTTCAAGGAATGCCCACTTTGCTTTTGAACACAACTCTTAAACTTCATTAAGATAGGTAGTGTCACACCCCTCTCGGATTAACCTCTTGAAACTAAAAAGGACCGTGAAGACAACAAACATCACCCTTCTGTGACGTTGACTGTCGGATCTCTATTACTCTCATAGACTCATTTTTAACAAGTTCATATTTGTTGAAATTCAAACTATATATAAGGTCGTCCACTCAGGGGGGTGCGGACACACCTGCGCGGATTACAGGTGACGGTTACAAGAATGGCGGGGAAGTGAACAGTACCCGACGACATTCAGGGGTGGATGTAGACCCATCGGGCAGGGATAATCATTCTGGTCCTGGGAGAGGTGGTGACCATTCTCAAGAACCAAAAAGACTGAGTTGAGAGAAGCCCTATGAGTCATTGAAATGACAGCGGGAGGAGGGTCCTTGATCTATCAATAGAGGGAGCAAAAAGGGGCTTTGCTCCCCTTTACAATATGAAGAAAGAAATCCAGGTCGAAGTTTAGACCGCTCACAGTAAGAAAGATTACAACACGAACCTCAACTCTATCTATCGAAAAAAAAAAAAAAACTATCTTATGGCAGACCTTGACTTCACACGGCAACGAGGATTCCTCTGCTACCTGAGAAGGAAAACATAAAGAAAAGATCAGGAAAACATTAAGAAAAGAGTGAGCTAGAAGCCCAGTTAGTGGTGAACAATATATATGCATAGGGTTCCTCCCAACCCTTGAGCACATCAAATATTTCAATCTTTAACACCTCATAACGAGGTTATCTACTCAAACCTCAGCACCGGTTCTCTTTGTACTGCATTTTCCTGTTGGCTCTACTTTGCACAGCAGATTTTTATTCCCTCTATGTCCACATAAACCTACCTCTTATGGGCTCAGAAGCTAGATTCATGGATCCTTTGACCATCCCACGTGAGGTTCTCCTCACAGGCTCAGAATCTACGTCCTTATGATCCTCTAACCATCCCGTGAAATTTCGTTACAGGCTCAGATTCTAGATCCTTGGATCCTCTGATTATCCCGTGCATAGTTCCATCATGGGCTAAAAAACTAGATACGAAGATCCTGTGACCATCCTGTGAGGCGTTTCCTTTTCTCACCATACAAGCACACTATTATGTAAGGAAACAACATTAACTCTTAAAAAAAACCACTCACAATAGGTAAGAACTTTAGCTTCTAAATACCTTTTCCCTTGCTCCAGATCCTTGTTTCCTCAAGACCTAACTTGTCCTTCACTTCTGAGCACACGACTAGACTTTCGTCTCCCAGAAATTGCAACAAACAACAGTTTGGACACTCAGAACCTGCTATGGATGCTTAGGAGCTGAAGTTGGACGATTGGGACTATGTTTGGACCCTTGGACTACTTGACCTGGAACCCTATTTGACCTTGGACTACTTGACCTGGAACCCTATTTGAGTTGGACACCTGGTAGTCCTCTCTTGGATGCTTGGTAACTTTAGAGACTCTCCTTGAGTAAAACTCTTTCTTTCCTATATGAACTTTCATTTTGAATTTTTGTGAGTGAACTTTCATTGTCACAACTCCTATTTATAGACTTAGGAAATTCGTCCTTGTCATCCAACCCTTTCCCTAAGTTTGACACTTAAACTTCTAAGTGTCTTCATCATGCATGACCAACACATGCATGTTGCCAACTTCTTTAGTTTTGTCCAAGTGTCCAACTATTGTGAAACTCATCTCACAGCACAACACCTCTTACTTTGACACTTAGTCAAATTTATGTTATGCTAACACTTCACTTCTTAAGGTGTAACACTTCACTTCTTAAGGTGTTCACCTTGGAGTTAGCCACCTCCACCTTATATTTCAACCTTTTGGATGCATATGCCTTTATCAAGCCCTTCTATGCGTCCATCTTGGTTCAGTTTCCTCCAACTATGCATCCAATATAAATCACCCAACCCTTAACAAAATTTGATTCTTTAAGGAGGTAGGCATCCAACTTACCTTGTTGACCAAATACCATGCATCCAACTTCTATGTTTGTATCTTAGCCTAAGTCTTTTCCCTTGAACTATGATAAGTTGCTCAGCATTTGGCCAAAATCCTATCTATATACAAACTATTCGTCCAAACTTTACCTTTGGCCTAAGTGACACCTTTCAACTTTCATGAGTTGTCCAACACTTAGCCAAAAACTTTCCGAGACATAGACTATATGCGTCCAGACGCCCTCATCTATGCATCCAACACCTCAACATCTTCTTGGGGCATGCGTTCAACTTTAGTTCTGAGTTGAACTTCTCATATTTGGTCCTATGCTTCCAACTTTCTCTTCTAACACTTAGTTAAATGTCTCAATCTTGCTTATGACTTCAGTTCCAAGCTCAACTCATGGTTCCAAGTTCCCTTCATAATTTCTATTTTCCAAGCATAGTTTACTCCCATCCTCGAACCATAGTCCATTGCTCTAACTCAAATTTGGACAAACATTATTCTCTCTCAAAATGTGTTCAACGCATAGTGCCCCCTTAGATCCCAAAATTTTTCTAACTTCACAAACTAAAAGTACATCCTACTAACTCTCCTTAAATTTTTCTAACTCCACGTACTTGTACTAACTCTATACATAGAAATTTCTCCAAATTCTCCCTAACTTCACATGACTCATTTAAATTATTTAGTTAGGGTTTTGGGCATTACAGGTAGTGCCTAAATGTTTCTTTGGCAAAATGAACCCATGTGAACCCGTTGTAATCAATAAGTGTCATTCCTAAGAGAGGGAATTCGCATCGGCCTGCACACCATCCGCATGGGCAAGTTCAGTGGGAGCTGATGCTCATCTCGGTTTTTTTTTTTTTTTTTTTTTTTTTTTTTTTTTTTT
>QLSR01000165.1:3512294-3536953 GCA_031780015.1 Citrullus colocynthis | reverse complement strand
AAACTAAGTCTGGTGCATCATGTTTCAGTTTTTTTTTGGGCGAAACTTCCACTTCCATCAAATTGAGCCTACCAAGTTGCTAGGAATGAAATTTCGGCACCTTTTGAGACAGGCCGAAATTTGGTCATTTTTGGAAGGGCTATAATTTAGCCCCTTTTTCGTTCGATTTTTGTCCAACATTTTTTCTTCCCCCAAGGCGCACTCTTCTCGCTCAAACTTGATATCCATGCATCAGGGACTCGTCGAGGGACATGAAACCAATTTTTTTGGCCCATAATCCTTGAATTAAGAGGGCGTTCCACACACATAAAGATGGATGAAACCGTTGCACGACCAACATATACGTCCAAAAAAAAAATTGTGTCTGGGGCATCGTGTTTCAGTTTTTTTGGGGTGTAACTTCCATTTTCATCAAATTAAGCCTACCTAGTTGCTAGGAATGAAATTTCATTACCTTTTGAGACAGATCGAAATTTGGTCATTTTTTTAAGGGCATAGCCATTAATAAGCCCGATTTTCGTCCTACATTTTTTCTGCCCCCAAGGCGCACTCTTCTCAACTGAAATTTGATATCCATGCATCAGGGAGTCGTCGAGGGACGTGAAACAAATTTGTTTGGGCCATAATCCCTAAATTAAGAGAGCATACCACACACATAAAGATGGATGAAACCGTTGCACAACTAGCACAAACGTTCCAAATAAAGAATTGAGTATGGGGCATCGTGTTTCAATTTTTCTTTGGGCAAAACTTCCATTTTCATCAAAGGGGCGCACCACAAACATAAAGATGAAGGAAATTGTTGTATGACCAGACTAGACGTCCCTAAAAAAGTTAGTTTGGGCATCATTTCTTAGTTTTTTGGGGGGCAAACTTACATGTTCCTTAAACTGTGCCCCAAGGGTTCTAGGAATGAAATTTCGTCACTTTTTGAGACAGGCCGAAATTTGGTTATTTTTTGCAGATCCGTAGTCTAATAGAGTCCCTTTTTCGTCATACATTTTTTCTGCCCCCAAGGCGCACCCTTCGCGACCCAAATTTCATGGACATGTGTCGGGGACCCGTCGAAGGACGTGAAACCAATTTTTTTAGTCCATAATCACTTAACTAATGGGGCGCACCACACACATAAAATGAAGGAAACTGTTGTACGACCAGATTAGACGTCCCTAAAAATAACTAATTATGGGGATCGTTTCTCAGTTTTTTGGGGGGCAAACTTCCATTTTCCTCAAACTGTGCCCCCCAAGGTTCTAGAAATCAAATTTTGTCACTTTTTAAGACAGGCCGAAATTTGTCCATTTTTAGGAAGTCTGTAGCCTAATATTGTCCCTTTTTCGTCGTACATTTTTTCTGCCCCTAAAGGCACGCCCTTTGCAACCCAAATTTCATGGGCATGTGTTGAAGACTCATTGAAGGACGCGAAACCAATTTTTTTAGCCTAGAATCACTTAACTAAGGGGGCACACCACACACATAAAGATGAAGAAAACCGTTGTACGACCAGACTAGACGTCCCTAAAAAAAACTTAGTCTGGGCATCGTTTCTCAGTTTTTTGGGGGGCAAACTTCCATTTTCCTCAAACTGTGCTGCCCAGGGTTCTAAAAATGAAATTTTGTCACTTTTTGAGACAAGCCGGAATTTGGTCATTTTTTGGAGGTCTAAAGCCATTAATAGGCCCTTTTTCGACCCTTGTGGGTCGTACATTTTTTCAGCCCCCAAGGCGCGCCCTTCGCAACCCAAATTTCATGGGCATGTGTCGAAGACTCGTCGAGGGACGTGAAACTAATTTTTTTAGCCAAGAATCACTTCATTAAGGGGGCGCACCACACACATGTCAGGCATTCCTCCTTTTGCTCCTCAGCGTAGGAGTATGAGCAGTCGTTTCCAACTGTTGTTCCGAATCCTGAACCTTAAACCCCGAACCTCAAAATCCAAAACCCCAAAACCCGAAACCCGAGACCTGAAACTCGAGACCCCAAACCCCGAGACCCCTAAACCCGAACCCCGAACCTCCAAACCCTAGAACCCCAAACCCCTAAAACCCTAAACCCTCAAGATTAGTGATCTACACCCATATGATAGTAAGGTACAAGTTTAGTGATGCTTTCTCAAGATAATGTGTTAAGTATTATTATTAATGTGAACGCTTATATGGTTTGAAGGATGTCTTACTAAGGTTATTTTAATATTAAACTCACACTCACTAGGCTTTTTAGTTCATAATTTTTTTTTTTTTTTTTGACCCACTAAGTTGCTCTTGAGTTTCAAGTAGAGTTTGTTGTCCAATATTTGCCACCAATCACACAATGTGTCACATAGCATCTTTTGTACGAATATTTAGCGCTTATGTTAAGGATGTGCCATATGTTATAATAAGAATAATAAGTTCATAAAAGTAGGAAAATAGTTAAGTTTAAAAATGAAGGAAGTTTTAATAGATTCCATTGCACATTCAGGATCTATTGTCGTCACCTAGGTTTGTTAGGTTAAGCTAGGACGGGGTGAGCTCAACTACAATTGGGATGTGGATTTCTATGTCCGATACTTATAATTATTATACTAAAGAAAACATGCTAATTTTAATGGACGTGCGGAAAAATATTGTTTGTTGAAAATAATAATAGTAGTAATAATAATAATAATAATAATTTAAAAAAAAATAAAGAAGGTCGAAGAAGAAGAAAGGAGATTGGTAATGTACTAAATTACGTGGACAATAAAGTATAAGATAATAACAATGATATATAAAATTAACGGGAAGTAGAAAGAAATTTGACTCGTTTGCTGTATTCAGCCAAAGCCCATATCGGGTATATGTTTCTGTAAGCTGCATAATGTAACATACAGTTCTTCATGAAAACCCCTGTTATTTCCTGTTGAGGAAAATCTCCGTCTTCGGTTTGTGAGTTCATTAATAGCTTAGCCGCACGGTGAAGAGGTCCAGGGTCCCTTTCTGCCTGTAGAGTGGTGGTATATTAGTAGAATTAAAATTTAAAAAAAAAAAATGCAAGTTAAATAAATTCATCACACATTTTTACAAACCTGGCCCGAATGAATGAGGCCCATCATAGCCCAAGCAGTTTGAACCAAATTGGAGGTGTTACTTTCAAGGGGTACATATCTCTAAGAATTAAAAATATATATATTATTATTATTATTATTAACAACTGAGTAGACAGTTTAGGACGAGAAAAGTTGAAAGTTTGAGTAGTAAACTTGAAAATTAATTGCCTTATTGGGACAGCAGAGGTAACTCTCTCCCCAACCACCATCTGACATCTGAATTTTTAGAAGGAAATCTACAGCCTTCCGAATTGATGCAGAGTTGTTAAAAGTTTTTCCTGCAGCCACAAGAGCGCCAAGTGCGAACCAACCACCATACGTAAAGCAAACTCCCCAGTTACCATACCAAGAACCGTCTGGCATTTGTATATCTTGAAGGTAGCGTACAGCGTTTTGTATGAAGTTATCGATCTCCTTTGTTCTATGCCCTGGGTGTAGTTTCTTGAACAACACTAGAGCCTGGATTGCCGATGCTGTGCACTCTACATACTCGTGCTCCATCACTATGTCTGCAAAGAATTCGGTCGGATTCAGCATCTGCCACCAAACCGTACCGTATCCTATTATTAGCATTTTGGTTCAAACGACTTTAATTAACTAATTAATTACTCACTCACTTCTAGCCATTCTTGACCGGTAGGTGCTGGTTCCCACGCTGCCAAACCTCCATTCTTACTCTGCACACATGCACTAAACAATATTCATTCTGTTTCGTTTAGGGCATATTATAATTAAATAAAAATATTTTATTCTTAATTAACCTGCAGAGAAAGTAGGACGTTCACAGAATCCCATAACCTCTGATCTTCCATTTTCTCGCCAAAAATTTCTGGTTTCATCATTGAGAAGAGAAGGCAACACTGAAGACAAATGTTATATGTTAAGGATAAATTAGATCACAAAATGATGTTGCAAAGTATTATGGTTCGCATCATGTTAGTTAGATAGTTATTTTATTAACTGTTAGTTACCACCGTTATATTATGTTTGATTACAGGTTAGCCTATATTATGTTGAAATATAAAGAAAGATTCAGTGGATTAATTACCAACATTTTGGGACATTTTTAACATGATAGATTCTTTCTCCTCTTTTAATTTCGTAATATTTTAAAATATATAAAGAGAAAAATAGATATCATTTCTAGATTTAGTATTTCATAACTAAGTTGTTTTCGCATTTATGTTATTATTTTTTACTAGATTTACACTTTTTTGATTTCATAACATCTTAGTTGTACAAAGCAAATAAAATTTAAACTTAATGGAGTGCCATGTAGCACATTTCTATTAGCTTTTTTCCTTAAATTTATATATGCAGTGCAATGCATACCTTTAGAGCTTCCGCAGTACAATCAGAAACTTGCCATCCATGATCTTGGTCAGAGAAAGTCCAAGAGCCTTTGGAAATATGTCGATGCATGGTGTTGAAGTCACCGGAAGGGTTGTCCTTCACTTGAGAGTTTTTAATGAAGTCATGTCCTCTAGCTAATGTAGGTCCAATTTCGTCAGCCATATCAGCCGCAAGCAAAGCTTGGATGGCAAAACCTGTATCCTACTCTTGACTACCAAAGCTCTGCATCTTCATACCGTCTTCAGCAACCCATATGTAATCGGGGATCCTGGCCAGATGCTTCTTGAAGGAATCCCCGTTGGGATCTTCCACCCAACATGCTAGCATACACAGTACCTGCAGATACGTTGAACTAAAAATGTTGTCCATCTCAATTGATTCGTATCGATCTGTGGTTCATATAATTGCTTTTACCTTTTCAACACAACCAATGGTAATGTATCGACTGTTTTCATCTTCGTAATGGATATGCTTCATCGTGACTTGAAGAGCCTTCTCCCTAACTAGCTTGTTCAATGGCCAACGGGTAAGAAGAGGCTCAGTGCAAATGTAAAGGCTATCCCATAGTAGGTCTTGAATTAAGGGATGCGGGTAGTATAGGTCCTCCTGCCCATCCGTAATTAAGATATACATACACATTAATTGTAACGTTACTGGCCTGCAAACTAAATATGTTGGAATCAAACAAAATTAATTATATAAATAAAACCTTTGTACACAGATGGCGGGTTTTCTTCCAATTGATCTTATCAAAAGGTTGGGCGTGAAGTTCCTGTCTCAATTCTTGTATGAGTGGTGTGATTTGGCAAACAAACCTTTTCCCATACAAGTAGGACATGGGCATATAAACCATTCGACAATAGCACCACATTTTTGCTGCAGCAATTAACTTCTTACACATACTATAAAAATCATCAAGACCAGAATGAGCTAATTAACAAATAATGAAACCTGGGTGCATTGGCAGAAACGAAGGGAGTATCCAAAACTCTGGCGGGATTGGGTTGCTTCCAGCCCAGTCATAAACACCAAATATCTGTTTTGGTACATTTTTATAATTAATGAAGTAATTAGGGTAGGTAGGTAGTAGGTAGGTATGAGGAAATTAGTTAAGGAAAGCAGAGGAAGGAATATGTTTACGGACGGAGAGCCATGTCTTTCCCCAAGAGGGTATGTAGGTGACACCACCATGATCAAGAATCCAGTTGCGGGCTCTAGCACAAGCATTGTTAACACCACCATGTGAGGGTTCTCCAAGAATACGCATACAGATATAGTTGAGAGCAGTGCAGAACATGGTGCTGTGACCCTCTATGTGCAATCCCCACCCACCATCCTCGTTTTGATGGCAATATATGTACCTAAGTATTTCTTTCTTGTGCTCTTTGCGGAATACGTGGTCCAAATGTCCTGTTATATACACACACATTACCTGCACACATCCCATGTTCCATACCCTTAAATTCATTTCCATGTGGACAAAACTTTTACTTTTATGTTATATTTTTACTCACCAGCGGTGGAAGGAAGAACAAGGGACCCGCATTTTCAGCTGGCCAGTGTCCATCACTTGCCTGCAAAGCTGAGTAGAAGTGAACTGCTCTTCTCAATGCTCTCCTCGCCTTCTCTTCTGTTATTTCCTCCCCCTCCTTTATCTTTACTGCACCAATTTCTTGTTTGAACTTTTTCTTCCTCAGGAACTACCAAAATTTTTCAATTCAAATTCATGTTTTATCATCCTTCCAAATCATCATAACTCAACCCCATACCAAACTACATTATAAATTATCAATATCCTGCCTTTGACTTTCCAAAATTAATTCTCAATAATTAATTCCTTACATCAGCATCCATTCAACAAATTTACTATCCAAAGGTAAAGGCCTGATGAGATGGATGTCTGGATGATATGGTCTCTTTATTTTCTTCCTCTCAGTTCTACAAATCCTCACCATCTCCCCAAGTCAACAGCATTCAACCTTCCTTATTTCCATCCAATTTTTCATGCTTTAATTTGAATTTAGTAATTATTTACTTCTATATCAACTCTTTAATGCCGAATTAAAGAATCTTATCACAAAAAAAAAAAAAAATTGTTCAGGACAACCAACACCTTGGTCTGAAAAGTTCAATATTTAAGTAATCTAATCTCTAATTCCATATATATATATATATACACACACTAACCTCCTTTCATATTGAAGAAAAAACTTACTGATGTAAATCAATAAGTTAGCTCTGTTTTTAGTTTATATTTTGTATAACTGTGAGGTCCAAACGTTCAGGAACTTATTGGGTATGAATTATGATTTAGTAAATTACAACTTTTGGACCATGTGTATTCCTGTTCGTTTAATTGGCACATGCTTCTGAATTTAGTAATAGACTGAAGAATACATGACAGCCTCTAAATTGAAGCTGGTAATTGTTTATTTAATCGTAATCTTTACCCTGTATTTAATTTCCACTAATTCACCTGCAAATTTTAATAAAATAAAAAATGATGTAAAAATCTTCATGAACGTAATTACAGTAAAAACAATTTCTTAAAGAAAAAAAAAGCTCAAAATTAAGTTTCATCGACATATAACTTTACAAAAATTAATCAATGATAAATAAAAAAGAAAAAGAAGCCCCTCCCAAGCACCAACCTTCTCATTATTATATCAATGTTTTTTAACTAAATTGAATAATCTATACCTGTTCTTAGACATGGTAAGACAATGTAGCCGAAGTTAAAGGTATTGTTGTCAGTATATTAAGCAGGGTGAGCTAACATTTTCCAAGATTATCTCAAAACTTGGTTAGAATTATACAATGGTTGCATAAAAAATTTATGTGCTTTCAAAGATCTAGTCCGTCTCATTTATGACCCTTGAGGAGTGGAGATTGCTAGTTTCAAATAGTTGAAAATCTTTGTTGGAAATGGTGACTCACAAAGTGATCATGTTATCAATGTCAAAATAGAGAAATCAAGAAGTACTGGCATCAATGCAATTTGGACATCGACAACAAAACTTTGAGATTTTTGTGTTTCTTCTAACATGGTTGATGTTCTTTTTTTTTTCTTTTTCAATTTCACCTTATTTGTTCAGTTGTGAAAGTTGTCAAGAATGGAAGATGCATAGACTGTCTTTTCTAAAAGACAGGCTTGAATTGATACATACTGATTAGACTTGGTGACGTAAATAATTTTAAAAGTACTTCTAATTATGTTTTTCTCTTGGAACTTCAAGGAGACAGAAGAAGTCGTAGCTAAATGTACTTTTACAGCTAAATATTGCATCAACAGCAAATCAAGCAATATGATTTTACAAATTGCTTTGTGGTTTTGGATTTAAACAAGAACCTACCAATAGATTTTGTGATAATTAAAAGGCCGCTAGTGCCTTCAATCTAGTACACAACATATATAGTAGAATAAAGCACGACAAAGTTAAATCTTTATTTATTGAAGGAAGTTGATAAAGAAAGAGAAAGGTTGCAAAATCGAGCTCATTATTTTATATTACTGAACAACTTAACACATCAATGTTCTCACAAAAACTCTGCCCAAAGATAGTTTGGGTTTGCACTACTAGCTATGTGTGACAAAGAAAAATCTCAACGAATAATGTTGATCATAATTAAATTTAAGTTTTGTTTTTTCAAGTTTCTTTCTTGAATGTCTTTAAATTGATCTTAGATCTAGCGTTTCAGCTCTTTTGTTGTTCTTAATTTTTTTTAAAAATTCTGTGAGTTTGTACTTCGTATGTTTTTTTTAAATGGTATGTTCATTGTATTAATTAGGTTCATTTTTGTACCATTCCTATGTAAAATAGTTGGTAATACATTTTGAGTATAACTGCTTTTGTACCATCATTATTGTGTACCACATCTTTTGCATCACCAGTTTTTTCTACTTCAATTTAGAAGTTTATTTATCTATTTCACTTTCTCATTTTCTATTCTATTCTCTTTGTTTAACAAACATTATGATTTTGATGGGTGCTTTCACAATATTATTTTTAAATAACTAGAAGTTAATCTATTTCACGCTATCATTTTCTATTTTTGTAGGAAATATTGAGATTTTGATTATTGTTTTCATAATATTATTTTAGTTAACATACTACTTTTTAGACTTATTCAGTTTTAGTCTTTGTACTTCCATATATTTAATTTTAGTTCATATATATATTTTTAATAGATCTTAAAATTTAGTCCTTGCTATTAAATTTATGGTTGATTTTTCAAGGAAAAAAGTTATTATCTATAAACATTTTCATTATTATTATAACATGAACTAAAATTGAACCAGTCTAATATTTTAATTAATTATTTTTAATGATTCTATTTTCTCAACGCTTTTAAGTAAGAGCAATTTTTGTTGTGATTGGACACTTAGATATTAATAGCTGCACTAAAAGATTTTCAAACAGTGGTGAGTGGAGGAAGGAAAAGTATTAAGTAGGCATTAATTTATTTACTTGCATTCGCCAAAGGATGTCGGCACTAGGTTTGACTTTAAAGCGATTTTGGTAGAAATGAAGGCGAGCCTCTTCTGCCTGTTCTCTCTCCTTGGGTGTACCTGCTTCCGGATCGAATTCCCAAGTCTGCCTCCCTATGAAGTTATTTGTGCTGTATATGTACAGGTCATTCCCTCCAACTGCAATCCTAAGCCGCCACATATTTCTTTTACTTCGTCTTCCCGATTCCGATGATCTCTGTGTCTGAGCGACCAGTTCATATGTGGACACCAATAATCCTCGTTATTTTCTAAGCAAAACGAACTAGCTATCATGATCAAATGAACCCATTTTCACATTACAATTAGTGATGGTTTGCAAATACACAAAAGCAACATGTTAAAGGATAATAAGACCTCGCTTTTCATTCCTAACCAACAATCCAAGTTTATCCCAAATACTAACATTTAATACTTTGATTTTAATATACTTAAAGTACTTTTATCATTTTCATAATTAATTTAAGACATAGTTTAATAATGTAGGATAGATTTTGATTCTATAAAAATCACATTAGAAATATAGAAATGGTTCAGGGTAAAGATATGAGTTGCTATGAGTTAGGTTAACAACTGTATGAGACCCAATTTTGTTCGTCACCTATATTTTATACCCAAACCCACAAATTTAGTAACAATGCATTAAACCATCACCATCACCGATACCCTCGTTGCTACTCCGGCTACCACATTTGGCAACTTCCATTAGTGACCTCCATCAGGCCACCGGCGACCATCTCCACCAACTTTGACGACCATTATTTTAAAGTATTAATTCATAGTATTTTATAGTCGTCATTTATAGTAATTTGACATTAATAAAAACACCTTTAACATACAACAAACCAAACAAACTTCTATATAAAAAACACTTTGAGAAAAAATTGTCAAACGCATGAGTGTTTTATTTTAAACAATTTTTATTAGAAGCATTTAAATGAACTAGAGTTTGGGAAACGGAAAGAATGTTGTCGAACATATCTAATTTGATAGATTTTTTTTTCTAGTATCATATAACTAGGTCGGAGAATGTGGTTATTTGTTTCAAATTTTTGTGTCAACTATATAACATGACCACTAATAGGGTCATCATAGTACAATTATATTTTGAGGATTTCACTTACAATATAAGTCTAAATTTGTTTTGTTCCAATGAATCCAATATAATTTTGTTCAACTTAACTAGAAATGTCATATGCACAAATTTGTAAAATGATTGCTTAAATTTAAAAAAAAAAAATTCGAAATGCATGATTCAAAAGTAAGTCCTAAACCTCATTTCCCATAACTCCCAACAATACATGTGTATTTAAAAAAAAAATGCAATCCATGAATTATTGAATAAAAAAATTTCCAAACAAAAATAATCCTCATAAAAACATATCATTTATGTGTGTCAGGTACTTCTAATATATGAACTCAACTCAACACCCTAAGTACAGACTTACTAACTCAGACAAAACAACAAAGCTAAATACCCGATATATATATTACTATTAACATAGATATGATTATTAACATATATACAACGTTGTTAAAAAATTCAAGTCTTATTGTAGTGAGCAACTTTATTTATTTATATATATTTTTTTTAGATAAAAAAATGTTAAAGAGTTAACATAAATGACAAAAACGAGGGTATTGAAGAAAAAAGTGAAGAAAAAAGGAAATTGAAAAAATAAGGGGTAATAACAATGCTTGTTTATATATTAACAATAAGGGTACTTTTAACTTTTTTGAGTTTATGACTATTTTTAAAATTTTGAAAGTTCAATAGTATTTTTTACACAAATTTGTTTTACAAAATTGTGATTCCATCCAACAATTTTGATTCAAAACTAACAGTAAGAGTATTTTTAAAAAAAAACTCTTTTTGAAGATTTAAGGATGTTTTTTAAACTCTTGATAGTTCAAGAATATTTTTTTTACTTAATGTACAAACTTTAAGAATATTTTGTATAATTTAACCTTAAATTTTTTGTATATTTGCAAATTTAGAAAATAATTGCTACTTTTGTAAATATTTGCTAATTTTGTAAATATTTTTTTTCTTGTTACCTATTGCCAATTTTCCTAAAAAAATTGTAAATTTGGTTTATAGGATCATTTGGAGAGTGTTAGAATTTAATTCATATGATTTGATAAAGTCTTCATAAATAGTCTCTCTTTATAGTGAAAAGATTTCTAGTATGGTAAATAGTATGAAAACTTTTATATTACTTTCCTTTATTGCTTTTTATAAAATAAATTAATAAATAATTTAATGACATATCAAATAATAAATGAGAGTTAGTTGGGGGAGTAGTAGTATAGTAGAAGTCCCTCCCCACCCACGATAGAAATTATTTAGGAGCAAACATAAAGACTGAATACTAATTTGTAATTAAATTTTAACGATCTCGAGCAACTAATTTGTAATTTAACAAAATGAAAAAGAAAACAAAAAGAAACTATTCGAGAGTAATTGAAACCAGAACAACAAAGAAAGAGCTAGGCACTGGAACCCAGAAGGGAATCAATCGCAAAATGAACACCCAAAATATATTTTGCGATTTCATTTGCATTTCAAAAGGTTACAGAGAAGAGTAAAACGATTTGAGAGAAAATTAAGGGGAAAGTGCATAGTCAGAAATCAGAGAGAGAAAAAGAGATTTACTGGAAGGAGGTGGCGAAACAAACAAAACAAGAAGACCAAAGGAGGAATCAGAAGGGAATTTGAGTGATGAGAAGATTGAAACAAAAAGAAAGGGAAATGAAAAATGAACGGGTTTGAGAATCTGACGGGAAGGTGAATATGAGTGGGATGATTTATATAAGCGAAAAACTGGTGAGATGAAGGAAAGGAGACAAAGTTGGAGGTACAACTCCTTGCCCTTATTGCAAGTTAGGAGCGTCACGTTTTTCATGACATAAACATGGTTTATCACACATGACTAAGTCTCACCAATGAAAAAAGTGTAGCACCAAATTTATATGAGCATTAATAATTTTCACTCTACCACCAAGACATTTCAGTCGAAATTAACCATTTAAATTCTAAATTTGAAGGAGTTTAGATAGTGTGATTGATAACCATCATGGGTTGCCTAATTGTAGTGTGAACATATTGAAAAAGTCAGACCACCTACCTAAGATTTAATATCCTAAAATTTTCTTAATACCCAAACATTACAGGATGAAAAAAGGGTTGCAGAAGCTTTGGGTTTAGGGTTTACAGTCCTCGAGTTACAATTTAAATCCCTCTGCCCCATGGGATTTCTTAAGGTTCTAACGCATAAGGGTCATTTCAGACCAATTCAGAGAGAGAGCTTTTGCATGAAATTTTCGTACTAGGCACTCCTTTTGGGACCCAGAGCCCGTTAGAGTACAAAACACGCTCGAAATGCAAATCCATCCGCCCATGGGGTATCTTCGGGTTAATCGGTGGCTTTCGAATTATGATTTAGGAAACATATTCATTCTTTTTATAACTGATTTAGCTTTCACTTTTCTTAATATAATGGTTGATTCTTTTAAGAAAGAAAAATTCCTTATTTTAAATGGTTAATACTTGAATATAGCTTCAACATTTAACCCACCTGATTCTTTTTACTAGTTCAACCAAAGTGAGATCTAACTTTAAAAAGACCCAAAAAAAAAAGTGATTGAGACATGGTAAACATTATATCATGTTACGTTGTGATAACCAAAATGTCTTACAATCATAGTGTGGATTTCGATCTTGCAATTATAAATTTAACTGATTATAACTTTGAAATTAAAAATTCACGTATTGTTAAGGAAAAAAAATTAGATGCCCCTCATGGAGAAAATTAGGAAAAGGTCGTACCAATTACCCCAAATAACAAAAACACAATAAATCCATATTATAAGCAATGAAACAGAACGAACTAAACCAAACAACACAAACAATTAGGCTAATTAATTAAGAGGATTAGAGATCAGCAACATTCCAACAACGGTTACCATGGGGAAGATGATCATCACCGGAGCCGTTACAGAAAGAGAAGCCCCAGCATTGGTGGACGACGGCGAAGGAGCATCATTGGCTTTAGATTGCGGCGGAGAGGCAACAATGAGATCATGCGGCGACATGACTTGGACGAGGAGGCGTTGGCCGTTTTTGCAGTGATCGGGAAAGCCACTGATGAAGTAAAAAGGGCCTGCCCTGTTCAGCTTTATAACGCCTTTCCCGTTATTGAAACCCAAAATTGGGTCGCTTGAATTGCAGTGATAATAATCCCATTTTTCAACCATTAGAACTGAATCCTTCTTGTATTCAAAAGCTACACATTCCAAAAACAAACCATTAAAGATCAGTTTTCAATCCCTAAAAGACGAAAAACAAAATATTTATTTATTATATAACGATTTAGAAGTGTTTTCAGATTTGTAACAATTTAATCCCTATTATAAAATATTTAATTTAACCCCTATTATAAAATATTTCATCAAATTTAAATGTGGTTTTTATTATTTAACAGTTTAGATTCCGTAGCCTAACATATTGGTCTCCATTTGCTTATTAATTTATTTATTCAAGAAATTTTAATAAATCTCAGCATNAGTGTTTTCAGATTTGTAACAATTTAATCCCTATTATAAAATATTTAATTTAACCCCTATTATAAAATATTTCATCAAATTTAAATGTGGTTTTTATTATTTAACAGTTTAGATTCCGTAGCCTAACATATTGGTCTCCATTTGCTTATTAATTTATTTATTCAAGAAATTTTAATAAATCTCAGCATTCATTTTCACATAAAAACTAGATGGTGACTAATTTTAGTTAAGGACTCAATTCACGAAAATTCGGAACCATAAGTGATTCTTAACAACAACAACAAAAAAAAAAAAAAAAAAAAAAAAAATATTTACCAATTTGAAATCTTCCTAAACTTGAGAAATTGATGATAATGTTAATGGTAGGACTTACAGAGAGAATCTCCGATTTGAAATCGGTTAACAGAGGCCCAATACTCGTAGAATTCAGAGTTGTTGGGCGGAGGAAGTTGCCAACCCATCTCGTCGCCGACTTTGAACTCAAAACCAGCGACGGAGGAGACAGCGTCAGCCACCATTACGGCAGGGGAAATGATCAGCATATTATAAAGAACAGCAGCGAATGGTGGTCTGTATGTTGTCTTCATTCCGATTAAAGGGAATGAGAAATTGGGTTGTTGATTTTAGTGAGTGATTTGTTTTAGAATTTGGAAATGGCGGAGTGTGTTTATTTATTTATATAATGAAAAACGTAGTGGAGATTGAGAGAATGGCTGGTGGTTTGCAGTTTAAACAGGAAACGTGGGCAGTTAATTTTGGTGAAACATCAGGTCGTTTCGGACTTCGGAGAATGGCGGTTGATCACTGCAGGCTTTTGGGTTGGGCCTTGGCCCATGGAACAGAGTTTAGAAACATAAAAGATAGACGTCCACAGAGTTTAGAAATTGTGACACTACAATCCAAGTCCTAAGATCTTTATTAATATAATTTGTGTACAAGTAGTTTCCTAGTCCTGGAAAACAAAGGTGGGAGAACTTCAGCATGTACACAAAGACCTCCGACATATTAGAGATTGAAGATTTGATCACATATGAGAACTCAAGCCACGGGAAAACTGAGGGAAGACCCTCACCAGCATCGTTGATGATTCAAGCATCTAAGATAATTATTATGCCTTCCATAAGGAGAGAATCAATCGCGTACCCATTATTTGTTGAAATTACAAAACAAAGAACATAATATGAATAAATCATTTTCAAGTCTTAACTTGGTTAAGCTGTTGTGATGGTTAAGCTGGTCGACTCCAATGGGAAACATGTTAACGGACACTAGAGATGAATATAAAGGCGCATCGAAATCAAAATCTTTAATAATAACGTACAAGTACTAAAATTATAATTTAACCACCAAAAATTTCACGTGAGAAACTCAACTTATTACAAAGTAACACTAATTATCAGAGTAAGATTTAAAAAAAAGCACCTAATATTTAGGAATAATAACATGAAATGACACGGCCTATAAATGGTGAAGAAAATCTTTGTAAACATTGCCAACTCCAAACCCTCATATACCAAATGGGATAAAATTGAGAAGGAACTAACAAATACTCACCTTTCTGCTGTCCAACCGATCAACTAGGTTCACGTCTCCACGGTCCAATTCATCGGGAAATGACCAGAAGAACCAGTCTCCAGTAGGAAAATATGTGTTCCTTCTCCAGCTCAGGTAATGACTTTTGCTGTCACAGTATCACTGCTAGAAATTTGTGAAACCATGTTCTCAAAACTTTGGAGCTGAGTGATAGCAATAGTTTTGGAGATCCATTGTTTATGAGCTGTTGCTGCCTACGGGTATTTTCTTTTGGTTCTTCATCATCTCCTCAAACTTGGTCCGTTTGGCGATTCGAAGGTCGATGATGCTCGGAGGCATTGGTTTAACTGAGCCATGCAACTCGACCAGTTGGAGGAATTCCTGTTTTGTTAGACTTTTCTTAAGAATAAGATCATCAACCACCGCATCCATGAGCTTTCTGTTTTGTTGCAAAATCTAATACAAGAAACAAGGAGATTAAAATATCCCATCATAAGTTAGAAGGAATTTGTATGATATTTTGTATGACATTTCTAGAAAAATCATTGTACCTCTTTGGCACGCTCATAACAAACGTTCAAAGTCCGCAAAGCTTCCATATCAATATCCTGCCAATTCAATATCCGTCACATCAAGCTAGACAATGGCAAGGATATACTCAGAAATTTATTCTCGGCAAACTCTTATTCGTCTGGAAAATAGAATGATGAGCTAAATAGGAGAGCAGAGCAAAGACAGAAGGAGAGGGTAAATGGCTAAAATTTTTAAAATAATATAAAAAAGTAGGATTTTAAAGTACTCTCACTCTTCTTCTAAAACTTCAGAAGTGATATATATATATATATATATATATATATATATAAAGCTACCCAGTAAAAATTGTCCTATAAACAAAAACAAAAAGTACGCTCTTCTTTTTCTCCTTTTCAGAAATATAATCCTGTATTTTCATTAACTAAGAACACATGGGTAGTAAAAGAAGTAAACATACATTGATTCGATCTGCAACCCAGAAGTTTGATACACCATGATGTTTCTCGGAAAGGCCTCCAAGAACAAAGGTTCTAGCAGCTGATCTAGCATTGTCTGCTGTTTCAGCCCAGATTGTACTCAACTGTAATGCCGAAAAAGATTGCACCAGCTTAGACCAAACAATTCAAGAAAAGAAACTGCAACCAAGTGGACGTTGAGGTTTAGAGAAAGATGTGAAGAAAGGATCTTCCAAACGGGAAGTGCAGCAAGAAAGTTCACTGTTCACCATATTGATCATTATTATCCTAAATATTTCACATCACCAAAATGAAATGATACTGAAATTCTTAATACATGATGTTTTAACCATAACTATCCCTGATGAAAAATAATCAGGAGAAAAAAAAAAATGTGGAACAGTAACGTTACAATTATTTAGCTTCTGTTTTCTCCTTCAGTTGACATCTCACAACATGCCAAATTTAGCATGTTCAGAAGAAATTGTCCACCAAGTGATGGGGAAAAATTATCAGATAACTTGCAATCCATCTATCTTATTATAATTAGACAGTAGTCAAGTATCATACCTGGTCTTCCCCATACCAAAGCTCATCTGCTGCACGTGGTGCTAGTTGAACAGTTATATGATCCAAGAGGGACTGGCGGCTGCATGAAATCATGAAATCATATGCATGGGTAAGAAATACAGAAAACCAATCAAGAAAGGTTTTGTTATGCATTTTGAATAGAAAACTAATGTGGTAAATGAATTAAATTGGAATACCAAAAAAATCATGTTTTTGGAAAACTATTTGAACCGAAAACCAGTACAATCCATGAGAATGCAGATGCACAACCCCCACGGGAATTACTAACATGATCAGAATAGTTCTATAAGAAAAATCATGATCATTAGCCTGTGTTTGAAATAGGCGAGAGAAAGAATTAGAACGGCTAAAACAGAAATAGAAGTACACCATACGTAAGCATTCCTTCATTGTACTTTATGGCATTCATTTTCATCCGAACATAACCCAATTCCCTACCAGCTCTAGGTGCAATAGTGACCTGCACCAGATGTATTCATGTCCAAATTGTAAATATAGTCCAGGTACCAAGTTCAGGAACACAGCATCTAGATTTAAGAATAATGGCATAAAGGTAAAGCAGCAAAATCAAGATGAAGAGTTCTTAATAGGAATGGTTATATTTCCTAGACATTCTACTCCAGAAATGTGGGTTTTAGTGTTCCTAATGTGGTACATACCGAGAAGTCAAGGAAATTTTGTTTAAATATGGGATGTGTCTTTTTACAAATTCACTTTAGGTGTCAACGAGGACTCAAAAGTATGTAGTTATTCAATAAGAGGGATCCCACAAAAACTCCGATTATTCAAGTGTGGCTACTGAAGTTTCAAATTGATCAAGAATTATGTGTAGAAGTACTTCGTTGCTGTTAACTTACAATGATTGCTTTTGTTCCTTCCTAATGTTAGTTATTCAGTTTAATCTACTCCAGGACTAGAATGTAAAAGTGGTGGATAATTCTAGTGCATGAGGAAAAAAAAATCAGGAAGGGAACTGGAAAACTTGATGATTAAGACCATACAAATTCAATATTTTTAAGGTCAGGGAAGTTCACGGCTACAACAGCCATTGCTGCTTCATTAATGGCCACTTGCTTCCATGTCTCTGGGCTTCTTTCCTTCCTATCCAGCATTCCCCTTTCTTCTATTTGAGCAGCTTGCAATAAATCATCGGTTGTAATCTGCACAAATCAAAGAAATTCTTCCTAATAGTAGGATAATCTATTGCATGGACAAATCCAAAACATTTCAGTAGGAAGCCTAAGGTCACAAAAGAAGGGAAGAGAAAAAACAGTATTTTGTTAGCAATACGAGTAGAGAAATAATAGTATTTTCTTCCATAACGAGTTTGTTAGTGAAAGGTGGGAAATTAGAACTACATATTTTCTTTTGCGGTGTTTGTAAGTAGGTTTGGAGAGTGGTTTTCAAAGGAATCCAAGCTTCTCAAACTGCTCAAATATTGTCATTTTCCCTTCTTTTTCTATTTTCTGTCCATTTCTGTTGTAATTTCCGACTCCTATAATCATGGAAGACTCCATTTCATGGTCATAAATATGTTTCCATCCTACAGTAAGTGATAACCAAACAAACAACTAAGCAAATTCAAGACTGCGTTCAGGAGAAAACACTAAAACTTTGTAGGAGGATACACACATATCTGTACTGAAGTACTATTCCAAAAGTGAAACATTAGCAGATTCTCAATGGACTGAATATGATGATATCATTGCATTTTTTTTTTTCCAAAAGTAAATGATAAAAGTAACATACTATTAATCTGGGTAGCAAAGTACCTCAGTTCTGCCATCACGGATCATATTTAAAGCAGCAACCTCAACTATGTTTGCTAGTTCAGCACCAACCATTCCATCTGTCATACTAGCAACAGCCATGTAATCAACATCTTCAGCCATAGGTTTCTTTCTTGCATGAACCTGTAATCACAGCAGAGAAAAGAAAACTATTTATCTAGAAACCTCAAAGAATTTTGATTGTACATGTATTATCATCAGAGCAGGGTGGAATAAGTGAAACAGCAACACCAGGAAAAATGGAAACTCTATTACCTTGAGAATTTCCATGCGACCAATAAGTCCAGGCTTAGGAATATATATCTTTCGATCAAATCGTCCAGGCCTCACGAGAGCTGGATCAAGAATATCTGGTCTATTAGTGGAAGCAATAGTGATTACTTCACCCCTGCCTTCAAATCCATCCAAGCAGACAAGAAGCTGCAATGCATAAGCCAACAGCAACACAGACCATTAAGCACGAAGCAGGACTTTACAGTTCACAATAGCAGATTAGATCATTCTAGCCCAGAAACCTGATTAAGAGTAGCATCACGTTCTTGCCCTCCAGAACCTTTTATTAAACCACGTTCCCTTCCAACAGCATCTAGCTCATCAATGAAAACAACTGATGGAGCCTATCAAGACCAACATAATATGGTTTTCAATGTGAATCCGACAGAACATTTTTAAATTATAGCACATGAATTGGGAAAATTAGAAGATTAGGAAAGTGGACAAACTTGATATGTATAAAAATAGGAAGTGGAAATATGAAACCTGATAAGAGTTAGAACAGGGAAATCATATATTACATTAACCGAGCACCACCAATAGTAGTATCAACCAGAGATCAGTGGGCAGACTTGAGTGTTCAAACAATGGAGATGAACAAACTAAACAGTGATTTTTTTTTTTCCTTAAAAGAATTGTACAGAAAAATGAAATTGAGCGAATGAGTACAGACATACATTTTCTTTTGCTTCTTGATATAGGGCTCGAACACGCGAAGCACCAACCCCAACATATATTTCCACAAATTGAGAAGCAGATATGGAGAAAAAGTTCACGCCTGCCTCACCAGCAACAGCTTTTGCAAGTAAGGTTTTCCCCACTCCAGGAGGACCGCAAAGCAGTATCCCACCTGATTAGTAAACATTTTAAGTCTTGGAGAATTCTAATGAAACAGCTCCAATTACTTTGTGTCTCCGTTTGAAGCATGAAACTACTCATACGTAGCTTTATACACTAGGACCCAAAGAATTCTCATTTGCAGTTCAAACAAACCATTAATAAGAAAAAATTCGTCCACTAAATAAATTCTGACCTGGTATCTTTACACCCCTTCTCCTGTACATCTCTCCTTGTGTGAAAAACTTCACAATTTCCTCAAGCTCGAGCCTTATTTTGCCAAGCCCGGCGACATCCTCAAACTTCACATTCACTCCTCTCTCTAAATACTGAGGCAGCCTGTTGCCATGAGCCCGACGAACTCGAGCACCCGACTTCATAAATTGCATAGCCATCTTCAAATAAGGATTTTGTTCACCTTTTCCTTGCTCAATATCATCATCCTCACCTTCTACACCTTCCAGCTCCCTCTCTAACTCCCGCATTTTCTTCCTCTCCTCTGCTTCAGCCTTCTCAATCTTTAATCGATCCTCATAATCCTTCTTTTGTCTCCTGTAGCTGAACACCACAGTTCGGTAAAAAATAACAAAAAATACCAAACCAAGGGCTGTTGCCACATTTGAATCCCGGGCTAAATTTGCCCACACAATTGCCATGTGTTGGTAGTTTTTTCTAGCTTCACGTAATGATTCCTCCTGCTTCTTTCTCCTTTTCTCTCTCTTAATCCTCCTCTCCTCCTCTTTCTTCTGCATCTTCATTGCCTTTTCGATCATCTCTCTCTCTTGCCTCATTTTCGCCAATTCAACAGTCTTCTCCATCTTTAACTCCTCCCTCACACGCCTAAGCTCTACAGCTCTCTTGGACTCCTTCTTAGGTTTAACAAAAGAATACATAAATTCCGGTACTCTCGCCAAGAACCCCAAATACGGAGTTGGCACATCAGGAGGCTTTATAGGAGGTGTATATGCATTAACACAAACAGAATCGATTCCCAACTCATCCCAAAGCTCCCAAAACCTTCGATTACTCTCCACAGACGGCAATACCGTCCTTAACACTCTGGAATCCTCCAGAACCACCATTACTGGTTCCGACCTCACCCTCAAAAACCCATTAGGAACTTTAATCACATGCTTAACTTTTCCCTCCCTTTTCAAATCCAGGACTTCAGTATAGGGAATCCGGTTTGAGACAGATGGAAGCCCCTGCGACCATAAAAGCAGCTCCTGAGGCGAAAGAGCTTCAACTTTTTTGGCGGAAGATTTCTTAGGTCCACGTCTTCTTTCCTTCACTTCTTTGGAGGCGGTAGCAGCAAGGGCGCTGGATATAGGAAGAGAGGTTGAAAGTATAATGAGAGTTACAGGGAGTTCGAGTAAATTCAGGTTGTTCTTCTTCGAATCGTTATCTTCGTCGCTTTGAAAATTGGATGGAGTTGAAATTTGAGATGATATTGAGGGATATGGGCGACGCCATGTTCGTGGCTTGAGGATCCCGAGCCTGGAATTGGGAAATGGGGAAGAAAGAGTGAGAAACCGTTCGCAGGCCATCGATTGCTTTCCAGCGGGGGAAACCGATGGAAGAGAAAACCTAAGAGAATGCTACATTGTTGGAAGAGAAGGGCGGGAAGGAAGTGGAATTGAGGTTGCTCCAATACCTTCCTTGCCGATTGCTCTGGTCTGGATATTAGACTAGAGGATGATGGAGGGGTTTTCCCAAGGAACCATTGAAGGAAAAAAAAAAAAAAAAAAAAAAATGAAAGTTACAGATCCCTTTCTGGTCCCTCAATTTACATAAGGACTAAATTATACCAAATATCCAATACTCCTCCAACACTCCTCAACTTTGCTATTGAGTCAAAGTACTTCCATTAAAAGTTGAAAAATACTACTCAATTTTCCAAAGGTTTGAGAAATACCTTTAAAATTCACTCTCAAAAGTTGTCTTAATATTCTCTTTAAAAATAAAAAAAATCAAAATGCTTTTAATATAGTTATCAATTTATTTTAAGTTTTTTTTAAGACACCAATTTTAAATCAAATTCTATAGATATCTTTTTCTCATATAAATATTTTTATTTTTTTCTCGTTTGTCCAATTCTTATACCATTTTTTCACAATAAAATATAAATCAAAATTTCAAGTATAAAATCCCACAAAATGTCACAAGATTTCAAATCAGACGTCTTTGGCTATTAATACACCCTCAATTACTAACATTTAGGTCCTTTTCTTTTATAATTTATATACCTTTAAGGGGGTGTTTGGGGTAAAGGATTGGGTTGAATTGTATTGTATTGGGTTACAAAAACCATATTTGGGGAATGGGCTCTGGGGTTGGTTTGGATTACAAAACCAACCCCAAGTACAATCCAACCCAATCCTTCCCAGTTTCCGCCGCTTCCCAATGCTCACTCTGCCCGATGTCTGCTCTCCCTCTCTCTCTTCTGTCGCCTTCTGTCGCATTCCGTCCACATTCACTCTTCCCATGTGTTGGTCGAAGCAGTCATGCGTTGGTCGAAGCAGGCCATGCGTCAGTCGAAGATAGGCCTTACGTTTGTGCATTGGTCGAAGTAGGCCTTGCGTTGGTCGAGGGTCGAAGGCCTTGCGTTTGTCGAAGGCTTGCGTTGTTATTATTATATTGTTATAATTTGGTTGTTGGCTTATTTGTCTTCGGTCACTTCCTACACTATCAATCAAATTAATTGAGTGGTTGGGTTGTTTAACTTCACATGCTTATATATATGAGTGCTCTTCTCTCTTATTCCTATGTTATTCCTATATTCACACACCATTTTGGAGAAGAAATTTTTTCTCCCTTCAATTTGCAACCCTAGTTATTTTATGATTAAGGAACTTTATCTTTCCATGATGTTGTTTGTAATTTGAACTATGTGTACTTTTTTTCAAACTTTAATTTTATATCGTTGTCCTTCTATTATATACTAACATTACTTTACTTTTAATTCTAATATACTGTGATAGTTGAAACAGATATACAAAAAAAAAAAGTTGAAATAATACTTCAAGAAAAAGTAGTCAACATTATAATATAGTATGATAATTTAAAATAATATTTAAAAAGAAAAAAAATCAAAATCAATCTTATAGTATGGTAGTTTAATTTTGTTTAGTATGAACAAATAAAATTCAAAATACATTATGGTTAAAAAGGATGTAGAAAAAAAACAGTGGAAATAATATTTTTTTTAAAAAAAGATCAAAATACTATTTAAAAAGAAAAAAATTGTAATTATAATATAGTATGATAGTTTCCTTTTCTATGGTATGAACGGATATAGTTCAAAATATATGATGCTTAAAACAAATCTAGAAAAAAAAAACTACTGAAAATAATATTAAAAAAATAAAAACAGTCAAAATAATATTTAAAAGCAAAAATATCGAAATTATAATATACTGTGATAGTTTAAATTTTAACTTATATGATGCTTAAAAAAGATGTAGAAAAAAAAACAGCCATAATAATATTAAAAGGAAAAAAAAAAACAGCCAAACCCAACCCAAACCCTGCAATCCAAACACTGTAATCAGAAACCCAGCCAATCCAACCCTACACTCCAAATACCGTAATCAGATTCCAATGTATTCCAATTCCAGACAACAAAACTCATCGTAATGAGATTCCCAGTAATCCTGATTTCAATCCGACACCCCAAACACGCCCTAAGTGTAAAGATATTTTTTTTTTATCAAATAAACAAAAGTGAAACAACTAACAAGAATGAGAGTAAAAGAGGAGAATCTATATATCTATAAGCCATACTTGAATTGCATCTTAATTTCGTAAAAAAGATATCTTTTTAGTCCTAAGTTTAGAACCAATGCACTTGGTCTTTAAAATTTTAAATTGTCAATTTTAGTCCTAAATTTGAAGAAATAGGTTTAAAAAGTATCTCACATCATTTGCCATTCTTCTCTTTTATTATTTTGAAGTCAATTTTTAAATTTGAAAGAAAAAAAAAAAAAATAATGGCTTTTATCTCCCTTCCCTCTCTCTCTCCTCTCTCTCTCTTCCCCATCCTTCCATCCTCATCGTTCTCTCCCCCATTTCTCTTCATCGCCACCTTACACTGCCAGCTCCATCACTTATGTCGTCGCCACTGCGTTGGAGGCATTTCCCACTGTTTTCCGGGGTCATATCTCTTATTAAACATTCAAGTAGTGTGTTCATTGATATCAATTTGTGTTAGATGCATTAGCTCCGGTCATACAAAGTAGTTAAAGGGAGTGTGAAGAAGTTCACCGTTCAATTTAAGTTTAAAACTGTGAAGAAGCTTTACGAGTGATTCTTTGGATCTGAAAATTCAAAATGAAGGAATTGGTATTAACATTGTCCTTGGTTGAATAAGGGAGGGTGGAAGGAGGAGAGAGACTAGAGATGAAAGGAAGGAGAGAGCAAGAGGTTTTTTCTTAAAAAAACAAAAATACCGGTTTTTGGTTACTAGAGATGAATGAGGGAGTTTGATGTTCAAATTAGCCACTTTAATCTCCAAAATTTTTAAAGATAAGTTAAAAAGGTCCCTGTACCAAAAGAAATATTAAATTTAAACAATAAATTTATTAAATATATGAGGTGGCAAGATGATTTAAAAAAAAAAAAAAAAGAAAAAGCATGTTTTTAATCTTTTCAATCCCTTCCCCTTTCTCTCCTCTCACCATTACCAAATCTTCCAAAAAAAACTCAAACAAAAATCCATCAAGTTGTGAAACCATCAAACTCGAAAAGAAAGACAATGGATTTCTCCATAACTCGGAACCCCATCAATCTGGACGAGTTGATTCCACTACTACATCATTTTGGCGCCTCTTCCAACTTCATCTTACAACCTCTCCCACCGTCTCCTCCCCCTCTTGCTGCGGCCTTTCCCTCATCTTCCTCAACATTCTCACCATCGCTACGCCATGGTTTGTCGCTGCTTCTGCCCGGTGGTTCAGAGTCCACACATGGTATTAAGAATTGATTAATTAATTGCAGAATTGAAGAGAATAAGAAGAAACCCATTGTCATTTTCTTCAAATTTGAAAATAAAAATATAACTGATTAATGAGGGTCACAACCATGGAGGATGAGGAGAGAGAACAGCAGCATTCAGGCACTTTTTTTTTTTTTTTTTTTTTTTTTTTTTTTTTTTG
>QLSR01000165.1:3494748-3511919 GCA_031780015.1 Citrullus colocynthis | reverse complement strand
TTTTTTTTTTTTTTTTTTTTTTTTTTTTTTTTTTTTTTTTTTTTTTTTTTTTTTTTTTTTTTTTTTTTTTTTTTTTTTTTTTTTTTTTTTTTTTTTGGCAGTTTCTCTGATTTGGTAATGGATGAGAAGAGGGAAGAGAACATGAAAGAGAAAGTGGAGAGAAAAGAGGGGAGAGAAAGGAGGGAAAGGAGAGAAAAATAAACATATAATTTTTTTTGCCAAGTCATGTTGCCACATCAACTTGTATAGTCAATTTTGTTTAAATTTAATGATTCTTTTATTAGAGAGACTTTTTTAAATCAATTTTTGAAAACTCAAGAATTAAAATGGCTAATTTGAAACCTCAAATGACCAAAAACACCTACTTAAAGACCAAAAAAGTATTTTTTCTAAAAAAATTAAAATGTCATGTCAAAATTACAAATAATAAAAGAAAATGGTAGTAAATGAGAAAGGTAGGATGAGTACCTTTTAAACTTGATTCTTAATATTCGGAACTAAAATGGCCAATTTGAAATTTTAGAGACCAATTGCATCTATTCCTAAAACATCGGGGACTAGAAAAGTTTTTTTTTTTTTTCTTTCCTAATCTCATACATCAAACTAGGCCAACTCTATCAGCTAAACCTTCCAACATTAACTCATGTTGAAGGGCATATGAGCAAATGAAGTTCCTGGCCTTTGTACAACAAAACTTTCCCTTCTTTATGAATTATGTGCATTTTGAGTTCTAAAAGTTCAAATTTCAAGCTACAAAACATTTTACTAGAAAGTGAGTTTCAAACAAACCAAACTCTATTAAAATTCTCTCAAGATCAAAGTTAGTACACCATATAACAACTATTAGCTATCTAAATGAACAATCTTAGCTAAAAACAGCGGGATGTCCCATGTATATATATCATATAAGTTTATCTTGATTTAAGGAACACTTTCATGGAATCAAAAGGAACAGAGGAACGCCATATTCTTTACAGTACGTTTCCCAGAGACAAAAAGTTGTTTGTTTTTCGTGAGGGGGTTTAGTTTTTGGAGAGCCAGACAACGTATTAGATGGCAGAAGTGGTTAACAAGCAGCAGGTAAAGAATGTGAAGGCAATAAAGATGGCAACTTGGTTACAGAAGCGTTGTAATGGCTTGCAGAAGTTAGGTAGAGTTGTATGTCCAATGCCAGTGCGATTCAGATTTGAGATCCCAGCTGTAGCCGATCAAGCATTCATCAATGCATATCCCAAGGCCTGCAACCAACACAACCAAATTTTGAAATAATACTCTCCCTTCTATCTAATCTCGCAAAACAAACACAACTGCCTAATCCTAAGATATTTAAATATTAATTGATTCAACGAAAGATAGAAGATATTATACCAAATTCCGGACTCAACAATAGAAGTCCACCTCTAAGTTGAGAGAGCTCTTCATGAATAAAAGAATGTGTTTCAATATGATTTCAAAAGCTTTTTATTAGCTATTACAACTCTAATGGGAGCGTTTGAGGCAAAAATGGAGCAGTGAAATCTAGAGAGTTGTAAAATTTAGGAAGTTGTTAAGTTGTGGGCACATGATGTAAGTGGTCAATAAGACAAAAAGTGAGTTTTTTTTTTTGGGTCAAACTCCTTGAGCCAAACACCTCCAAAGTGGTTATTTACATAAGAATTATAACAAATAACTAATTAATCTAAATTAACAACCAAACAAATATCAACTCAAACGCTAATTATCTTTAACAATTCTCCTCATCATAGTTAACTTGCAAGCTTGTGAGTAATATGCTACTCTTTCCCTGAGACAGCACAAAATAATTACCAGATCAATAGCGAAAATGAGGCAGGCTTGACTTTTGGAGCTAAACACTTGGGACTTCCTAGCAAGCTTGGAAGCAGTAACGAGCAGCTACAACAAAGAATAGGCAGCGGACAGCCCCTGAAACTCCAACAAGGTACCTATACTCACCATAACTCACAGGGTTCAACTACTTTCAACTCATTCAAAAACACCCCACAATCCCAACTTTGTTTTAACACACAATTCATTTTAATAATAACGAAGTACAAACAAATGCAACAAACTCTTGGTTTTGTTACCCTTTAAAGAAGATACCATAACGTTGACCTGTGGCGCCATTGGATGCATTGAGAACAATAAAGAAAGACAAATCAATTAAGCAAAAGGCAGTTGGTCAAATTTTTGTATGAAGGTCACAACAGGTCTAGAAGAAGATAAACATGAAATGGGGAATATTTGGAGGAAAGAAAGGATAGGGCTCATGGGTTCATTTTAGACGAAGCCATGAAACTTGGATGAAGAAGGTTTTCCGGATTCCGTTGTTCATATTCGAAGGAGCGTGGATTTGTCAGCATTCCAACAGAAGAAAAGCAACTGAATCACCGTTAAGATAGAAAGTGGCTTTTCCCAAAGTAGGCAGGCCAATAATGGTGAAACAAAAGACGATCAGAAACGATAAGAACTAGATAATACTCTGTTTGGGTGCCAAGAAAACAAGGTAATAAATGAAAAGAAATAGCAGTAAAATGTTTTCCCCAAAGCAGACAAAAAATACACGTCTCATCACTTTGTCCTCTAGTCCTGCCTATTAGGCTCTGGTGAGATTTCCTGAAGGCATTTCAAGATTGAAGGAGAACAGGCAATGATAAGAATAAAAGACAAACAAGAAATTGAAAGTCCAGCAGTAATTATAGTTACAGGGGAGCACCATTCCTCCACAGAGCAGACGCATTTTTAACTAATGGATCTTACTGTTCCTCCCCTCTACTATTTCCTTTCTGACAAGCCAATTATAGACTCAAATCACCAAAACCTCTAGGGCATAAATCTAGTAACACTAAAAACGGCAAACTTAATTGAATGCGTCCGAGAACCACTTAGAATGAACGATAACCATCAATGTCATTGTCGTCGTGGATGTAGCAATACAAATCAGCCTCAACGCTAACTAATACAAATCGGCTCTCAGACGGTCGAAGCTTGGCTCCAGCGGTTCCATTGGTCCGCTGATTGTGCCGCTCTCGGCCACCATAGCCGCCACCTTAGCCACCTCCGGTAGCTGCACCGCCACCTCCGGCACCGACAAAATTTTCCATAATTCACTGGTCATTAGGAAAATTTCAGGCGTATCTTTTCGGTGAGATTCTATGTTAGTTAACAACCAGTGTGAGCGTTTTCGCAGAGAAAGTCTATGTACGGATGACCCAAATTGAGAGGGGAAAATGAGATTTGCCCGCTTTTTGAAAATTTGGGTTTACTTGACCATCTGTTGACGCACGCAGAATGGCCAATCTCGCTCCTCTCTCACCCATTCCCTTTCCTTCTCTCTCATTGTCTCGCTCTGGCTCTCTCTCGCTCTCTGGCATTTGGGCGCTCACTGCCAGCATGTGCAAGTTGGTGCTCGTCGGGTCTGGTATGGTCCCTCGCTTGAGAAGAGGAAGAAGAAGAAAAAAAAAAACTCGTGCGCAGACCTTCGGTCTTCGGAGAAGAAGAGAAAAAAGAAGAGAAGAAGGAGCTTATGCAAACCCACGGAGAAAAGAGGGGGGGAAAAATTAAAAGTAAAATTAAAAAAAAGGCAGATTCGTAAATTTACTCATCAGAAGGTGAAGAACCAATATTTACAAAAATATATATATATTGGACATCTAAAACAGGTCACATATGTAGTTTTTCCGCTGGTAGAGATATTCATTTGGCTATATATTTGTTTAGTAGTTGCTTGGTGGGTTGGTTTTATCTTGAATCATAAGATGTTGCTTTTGCATAATATTTTATTTCTTTATATAATTTATTATGCCATGCTTTCCTTCCTCGTCCGCCTTCCTTGTCAATGTCCAACCGGATTTATTTGAGGTATTGTTTTCATATTTTTGTTGTACTATTTAAAGGCAAGAAATATCCTTGTTAGGGTTGCTCCATTTATTTTGTGTGAGACTAATCATTGTACTTTTGATAAATAACTCTTTATGATGTTCATCGTTTGCAAAGCAAGAAGTATTATTGGTGATTGGCAACTCGTTCTAAAGTTGCTGGTATTGTGGTTGGTTCATCCTTGAAAAAATATTTGTTGTCCTTGAGGGGAGCCTAAGAATTAGTTCATTGAGACGAAGTTCTCTGACTTAGGAGAAACATGAGGCTTCAAGTAGAGGAAAGTTAACACAGAAGATATTTTCATTGTGAGAGAGTCTCACATCCATGGTGGTCAATTATTCTAGGCCAATCTCATGACAAAGAGAGAAAAGATATACTTTTCTTTCTACAAAAATAATAAATATTCCTATCAATTTTTTAATGGTGGTCAATGGAAAGATTTTTTATGTCGAACAATTGGCAAGCTTTATTCTCATCTCTAATCTCTTGTAGAGATGAATTTCTTAATACATTCAATTGTGGTAATTTTTGGAGAAAATCAATTTTGACTATAAATCCTAAACTTTAAAAATTGATGCAATTTTAACTTTCTAATAAATATTTGCTCTAATATCATAAAAAATAAGCTCTTTACCTGTTCAATGAAAATGTAAAAAAAAAAAAATGTACAAGCTTCGGGCGAAGCAGCAAGCACTCATAGTGCAGGCTGTCACCCACAGTCCCGGGGAGACTATTTTGTTTAGATTGTCTATCTGTAGACGCAAGGTCATGTATTTTAATGCATGTCTTTATTTGACTTTGTTTAGTAGAGACAACATGAAGTTATTAAAATTTATGAATATTGACAAAATTATTCAATAGACAATCTATATATTTGTCAAGCACTTTTTTTTTTTTTTTAATGCAAAACTTTGTTCTATCGAAATTAATGAGCCTATGATAGCTTTACTCTCTCTTCTGTTAGAATTAGTGAACAATATTTTTTTTTATCGACGTGTTGATATTTTCATCAATATTTATACACTTCTGTGGGCTCGATATCGACACGAGGGATAAATTGATATTTTCGTTGTATCATAAAAAAATTCATGAAACATAAAAAATAAGAAACAAAATATCACTAATATAAATATAATATAAATAATAGACATGTTAACTTGTTTAGAAATCATAAAATGCTTATTCACTAATTTAAGTTTAAATCTTAAATGTTTTGTTTTAATAATTTTTTTCATAAATACCTACCAAAATCGACATTTTAAACCTTCAATATAATATGCTATTTCAACTAAAATCATCTTTGCTATTTGAAAATTTACCTTTTTAGTCCTTAAGCTTTTTAAAATATGTGCATTTGATACCTAACGTTTTGATTTGATCCATTCTGTCCTTAAATTTTGGAGAACAGGTTTAAAAAATGTTCTCCTTATTTTTAATTATATATTTTTATTGTTATTTTAAATACTGAAAATAAATTTTAAATAAAAATAATAATAAAACATTGTTTCTCACTCCTCACTCCTCACTTCTCCCTCCTCATTTTTTCTCTCCCCTTCCTTTCCTCTTCGATCCTTCCCTCGTTTTCTTGTCTCCCCAAGAAAAATACACCACAAGAATAGAGTTCGCCCATTCATTTTTGTAAAATAAATTAACTAATTATTTCCATAAATTATTTATATATATAAAAGACCCCACACGAAACCAAAATTCCGCTTCTAATTCCGGCAACCAACTCCACCCGTATTGGTTTGGGGTTGAGCGCAAAAAAACCAAATCATGAGATAAAGTGGGTAAAAAATGACCGGAAGGAGAGAACAAAGCGTTACAAAGACGAGATCAAACTTGAAGTAGTTCAAGAGATGGAATGAATCCTAAAATTACAAGGTGAAGACTGGAGAGATGGGCAAATTTGGCGGAGAGTAAGGGCCGGAGAAGGCTCATCACATTGAACATTAGATAATGGTAGCCGAGTTCAACTTATTCAAATAATAAATATTTGCCTAACGGATTAGAGAAAATTGGAAAGCCTCTGGTTGGCCATTAATGTTAAAGGAAAAAAAATCAGAATAGAGAATTAGGGAAAGAAGCGAAGGGGTCTCTCTTATTTTAGTTGAAATTGTGGAAAAAGTAGGGATTATTATTCTTCAAATGGATTGGTGCAAGCAAAATGGGGGAGGGATGGAAGAAGGCGAGTCTGAAGAGGAAGATGAGGAGGGAGGAGAGTAGAGAGAGGAGTGAGAAACTATTTTTTATTTTTTTAATTAAAAATTCATTTTCAGTACTGAAATAATAATACAAATATATAATTAAGCTAGAAAATAAGAAAATGACCTTTTAAAGCTATTCTAGGGACTAAATTAGCCAAAATTAAAATCTTGGGAAAAATATCATTTTGGCCTTTGAGTTTTCAAGAATATGAGCATTTGGTGTATGGACAAATTCACTCCAGTTTTAAAAAACAAGTTTAAAAAGATTCCTCAAATAATAAATCAATAAAATTTAAACATAATATTGACTTGATGGTGATGTAGCATGGTGCGTTGAATTCTCCCTCCTCGTTGAATAATGCTTCTGCTCTATTCGATGAATTGTCTGAGCCAACCCAAAATCTCCCAATTTCCGTTCAAATTTTGAATCCAACAATGTGTTTGAAGATTTCACGTTCTGTGTAAGACTGTTTTTTCACACCCAATGTGAAGATAATCCAAAGCTTCAGCTACTCCATAAAGTATCCAAGCTGCTGTTAGGCATGAACTCATATACAAGTAAAATGTCTCTTTTCTCGTAACGCCATCCAATTTATCTCAGCCTGCTTCCCTTGACGAGAATCCTCTGAGATTCTCCTCACGCCGACACCTCTGCTTTTCAAATTTCCTTTGTAAACGGTTCCAAATCTGCCTTTTCCCCAACTTGTTATTCGGGTCGAAATTATCCGTTGCTTTCTTTAGTTCTTTGAATCCGAACTATTGAACTCGTGGTGCTATGTTGGAATCTTGAAGCTGATCTTCTATACCATTATCAAATGCTTCTTCTAGATCCTTTTTTCGTTAAAATGTGAATTAAAGTCGAATTTTGAAGCAGAGAAGCCAACATACCTCATCAGGAAGAAAAGAGAGATTAAGGGATATGAAAAATCACTATGTTTTCCAATTGATCTTCTAATCTTGACAACAAAGAAACGAACACTTTGAACTCTAACGAAAACATCCACCATAGCCGAAAGGTTGACTCCAAATTCCGACCATGGCTTCTGCTAAACAGAGTAAACCATGTAGCCGAAAGGTTGACTCCAAATTCCGACGACAGCTTCTGCTAAACCAAGTAAACCCCATTCAAATCCAACCCCACATGGTTCCCAACATCCTCTAGAAAATTCTTTTTGGCATCAAATTCAATCAAAAAGATTCCCGCTTCCGCCGTCCCATTCGCCATGATTGAAATGGAGGAGAAGATGCCAGGGGAAGAGAGAAAAAGAGAGAGAAGAGGAGAACGAGGAGAGAGATTAAAAATAATATATTTTATTCCAACTCAACTTGCCACATCACCATCAAGTCAATATTTTGTTTAAATTTAATAAACTTAAAAGAAGGTCCTTTTATTAAACATATTCTTGATAATTAAGACTAAAATGACTCATTTGAAACATAGAAACCAAATGCACACATTCTTGAAAACAAGAATACTCAAGGACCAAAATGGTATTTTTCCTAAAATCTTTTGGACCAAATGTACCTATTTCCAAAAACTCAAGCACTAAAAAGTAATCCTTTTCTCCACATCTTTGTTCTTTAATACATACAAATTAACTAAAAGAGAGTTTACATTAAATTTATGATAGTTTTGAAACCAGCCACTGGTCAACTTTTTCACTTAAAAACTCATTTCAAACAGGCTGGGCAATTTGAATCATTCTTATTACCAATGCATGCTTAAATATCTCATCAACATGTCTTTAAAAAAAATTAAATGAGAAAGGAACTACAAGCAACCTATTCATGGAACCGATTTTTCAAGTTCCCCAAAACAAGAATGAAACAGAGGATAAGAATTTCAATCTATTGTAAAAGTTCCCACTCCACTTGTTGGGGGGTTGAGGGTGATGTTTAACGGGGTGGGAATTGGAAATATACTTTATACCTGGTTTCGATATTTGTTGGTTCTCAAGGGCCCAAAAAAAGTTCCAGCATCATGTTCATTTCCCTCTGTCTCATTTTGTAAGAGTAAGAATCAGGAAAAACAATCACAAGTATCAAGATGGAGGATTGTGAACATTGTACACAGTTACAACAACCTATAACATATCATGCCAACTCAATGTGTATGCTCTCAAAGTTTTAGGAATTTCTTGCCACAGAAAGTCGATATGCAGAGAGGAGATAACTTAGACTCCAAACATCAAATCCATGACCTTAGATACTAATGATTTGGATGGCGAAGCAATGGTACCTCCTGACTGCCGTGCACTACTGTTACCATTTTGAAGATTGTAGAAACGCAACGGCCCTCTCGTTGCAAGGAGTTCTGTGGTTCGAGAAGATACCGGAGGGGTAACCATGAATCCTGGGTTGTTTAATTTTTCCTCTAGTGCCTGCCGGTGCACTGGGTCCACTGGTTTCACACCAACAATTAGCACCCCATTAATTTGAATACCATTTTTGTTAAGAGCCCTGTGAGCATCAGATCGGTTCTGCACCAGCAACAAAAGAAACAACATATTCATAACGCAAATAGTATTTCTAAGATGTTGAATATAGCATCTTCCTACTCATATATGGACATCATATGAGTTACATATACTTAATATAATATAATATATATATATAGGGTTATTTTCAAATATAGAAAAATGAACCAAAATATTTACAAATATAGCAAAATCTTACTATCTATCTGCAATAGATAGCGATAGACTACTATCTATGTCTATTTGTGTTATGATATACACAAATAGTAGTCTATCATGATCTATCGTGGTCTATCGCAGATAGACTGTGATATTTTACTATTATTTGTAAATATTTTCAACAATTTTGTCATTTAAAATAATTTCCCATATATATATGTGTGTGTTGATTTGATGAGGTCAATATCCAAACAAAACGCTCAGCAGGTGTCAATTAAATCTTAAACCTAACTAACCAACTTGAGAACTCAATAAAAAACAACTATAATCTTAAAGACTTAAAATCTAATACCTTTCCTAGCATCCAAGAACATGTGTTGCAATTTATTTTCATAAAAATTAATACATAATTATCAAGTTCCCAAATTTTACCAACTAGCAACAAAGCCATTCCGATTTCAAATGATAGATTGACTGAATGTGTCTAAAAGAAAAAGAACGTCAAACCGAGAAAATATAGTCGAATAAAGCAGGTAAATGTAGGTAGATTGGTACTTGATAAAGAATGTGCATCCAATTAGCATCTCTTGGACCAGGAACATGTTTCAAGATCTCACCGCATTTTTCAAATTCCCTCAAAACTAGATTTGTATCAGCAGGGGAGAATCTGAAGAAAGAAGGCACAAAATTATACAAATAAGAAAGAACATTGGAACCAATAACAGCATTGCTTCATATCCAATGTTTTTAAATGCCCAAGGCGCACTAAGGCGCAATGGCCCTCTGGAGCCTATGCGCAAGGCGCACAAAAAGACGCGGACTTTTTTTGTGAGGCGCACTATATATAAAAGTATTACAATAAAAGGAAAGCATAGTTGAAGTGGAAATATGTTAAAGAAAAGACCCCAAACACAAGAAATTTTGCATTTAGGCTTAGTAAACTTGATTCTTTTAGTTAATAAGGAAGAAAAACCTTTAATTATTACTATTTTTAAAAATAATGAAAAAACCCCAAGGCCGAGGGCTTTTGAGCCTTGGGGCTTCAAAAAAGGCACGCGTCTGAGGTGCACCTTATTTTGCAAGCCTCGTCTTGAAAAGGCAAGGCGCCATACCTATGCCTTGAGCCTAGGCGCACGCCTGAATGGGCCTTTTAAAACACAGTTCGTATCAAATACAAAATACTAAAAGTTTAAATTGTGTATATCAAAACCAACAGCATTGCTACCGAGGTAAATCTAAGGCAGCTAGGTACCTCCTTACATGCCAGAAAATTGAAGCATGCTCATTCATTTCAACAAGAAGGAAACCAAGGTAAAATGACAGGCTTACGACACTTCCAAAATTGAAGATGTTAAATGTCAGTGATTAATTGAAACGATGCTCAATACATGAGTGTGTTATCATGTGTAGGGGTGAAGTGTGAGTGTGTGTGAGAGAGATAGATGCATCCAAGAGAAATGGCAGGGCAAGACTGCATAAACCATATACAACTAAAACAAATGTAATAATCTCCATCATGATTTAGGAAATTCCAAGATGACTTGAAAGAAAAATGATCGGCTGCTTAACATAATAAAAAAATCTGAAATCAATAGGGCATAACAACTGTAAGATGGTAAATGAATCATTCAAAGTTCAACCGACAACAAAAATCTCAGGTAATGATGATGAATGAGAGGGGTGAAAGGGAATAGAGAACTCACCCATAGACAGTAACCCATTCCTCCTCATTGAGTTTTGCTGCAGGCAAGCAATTTCTCGGCACTTCCGGTCTGGCAACTTCCCTTGGGGTTGGAAGTGTGATTAGTGCACCAGGTTGAATCACACCTTCGACTGGTGAACTTTTTCCCTTATCTTCTTGCTCGCTCCCACCACCTTTTGATGTTGACCACCAACTAAAGCCAGCTGATCCCTGCCGGCTTTGTTGTCCACTAATTGGTGTGTATGAAGTGCTGGCATTTGACTTGTTTTTCATCGGCGAAGAGAAGTCGTGACTTTGGATAGGGGTCCTTGGGTCTGATTTAATTTCTGGGGAAACTGGATAATCAGGAATCCCAGACTCAGGAGAAAAATCTGAGCCCGAGCGGTCTTCCAAGGTGAAAACCGGAGGAGGAGGAAGATCTGAGTTTCCAAAATTCTCCCGCCATAAGGCAGATACAGCAGCTGCCTGACCTGGAGTAGAAAATTTCCCTTTCCGCGTCGTAACAGGAGATGCTAAATCTTGGTAGAACAATGACTGCCTCCCAGAATTGGGAGTTCTATGCACAGTGGTGTTCATGACTTAGAAGAAAAATATATAGCAACTGCATACGAGCATCTAATCAGTTTTTCCTTCAACAAAATAAATTTGAAAAACGAACGTTTAAGTTCTGAGTAAACCGCCAGAATTGGGAGTTCTATGCACAGTGGTGTTCATGACTTAGAAGAAAAATATATCGCAACTGCATACGAACATCTAATCAGTTTTTCCTTGAACAAAATAAATTTGAAAAACGAACGTTTAAGTTCTGACTAAACCGCTAAAGAACCCAAGTACAGACTAGACCATCAAATGGTAACAAAATCTCCAACGTCACAGACGAGTAAGCTCGATTAGAGAACTAGCAGATGCCGGGAGCAATCTAGGTTCAGAACAAACCCCACTAATGCGAATTCTGAGAAAACAATCTAGAACTTTAAAATAAATAAAGAAGCAACAGATCAGCTAATACGCATATAGTTCGACTCGAAAAATAAAAACCCCAGATAAGCCATTTCGAAAAATCAAAAGCCGCTGGGAAAACGCGGGAAAGATTAACTCAACCAAGCTTGAGCTTCGAAAAGTTCAGAGAACCAATTTACAAAATAGCTTCCACTTTCTCCGCCTTGATTCTCTCAAAAATTCAAATAACATGAGTGCAATTCCAGTATGCGAAATTCAGGAAACTGCGAAAAGGAATGAGAAAATGGAGAGATTAGGATAATGACCTTGAGAATGGTCGAGCTCTGCTTCGAACTGATCGATTGGATCGGAGAATTTGAGAGGCGATGGGAGTTGGGAATTTGATTTTTTCCCTCCCGGAAGTGTTTTAGAATAGAGACGCCCAAATGGGACGAAAAAGACCTAAAAAATTTGGAAATTGAAAGTTTGAAACCCTAAACCTCAACTTCCTCCGGTGGGGAATACGGTTTGGCGGTGTGATTCGTAATATTATTTGGAGTCTAAATACAAATTAAATTGCTTTAATATTAATGGCGGTTTAGATTAATTTAAAAAATAAATATTTTTTTAAAATTTATTTTTATTTATACGTATTTTCAAATTTTAATTTGAGTGGGTGTGAAATATTTGTATTTTTTTTTTAGGACTCTGGAACATTTCTATTCTGATTATACCCTACCGTTACTTTTTGTTAGTTTGTTGTTTTCTTAAAAAAATAAATATTGTTACTTTTAAGTTCTGTTCTGTAACAAAGTTTATTCTCATTTTCCATGTATTTGTAAGGTTTGTTTCATTTTAATTAATTTATTTTTTAAATGTTTAATTTTGGTACATGTATTTTTTATAAATCTTAAATTTAATCCCTTAAAATTAATTTTATGGCTCTTTTCAAATATAGCAAAAAGAATTAAAATGTTTAAAAATATAGCAAAATTTTATTATCTATCTACGATAAATCGCGAAAGACTATGTATTTTGTTATTAATTGTAAATATTTTCGACAGAAAAAATAAGTTATAACTCAACCACCCAATCCAACCCAAATTTTAATGATTGGGTTGGAGACTTTATTTGGGTCTTTTGGGTTGCCGACCAAACCAACTCGAATTTTCAGGTTGGTCCAAAAACACCCTCAATCCAACCCAATCCAATCGCTCATGTGCACCCCTACTTATATAGTTGACTTTGTTGAATAAGAAATTTTGGAACAATCATAAATTCCCCAACCCAATCGGCCATGTACACCCCAACCATATCAAATTTGGGACTACTTAAAAGTGGACTATCCCAAATTGAAATTGAGGACAAAAACAGGTGAATCGAGTTGATGACACCCACTTTCATCCTAACCTTTGGATTGAATTAATTACTTTGATCCAATTAAGTATTAATATTTGGACTCAAGTCCAGTCCAAAAATAGGCTTAATTTGACTCAAATGTCAACTAAGGCCAAATTCGATTAGTTGGGCCCAAAGGTTAGGTCCATGGACCAACCAAGCCTAAGCCAACAAGACCCACATGAGAACTGGAGTTCCCCTTGATTTGAAGAGATTGAAATTTTATCTTCTAGAGAGCTAGAGATAATTCTCTCATCAAAAGACTCTCTAAAACTCTTACACTCTTGGAAGATACAAGTCGCATTCAAACATTCTTCCAAGACTTCAACTTCAAGAACACCGCACCATGCTTCCTTCAAATCAAGCGTACACATACAACTACGAGAGAATCATCAAATACTAGAGATCGAACCACACTCACATAAAATCGACATAAACATAACTTCAACTCCAAGAAACATGTTTCTTCGAAAAGTTCATGCGAACAAATTCTCTCATATCAGTCATAAATTTGTGATATTAAAAGTTATCGTAATTATTTAGGCTCTGTTTTGTGACCATTTTATTTTTTGTTTTTGTTTTTTAAAATTAAGTCTATAGACACTACTTCCAGCTTCAAATTTATTCCTTTGTTATTTACTTTTTTACCAATAATTAAAAAACCAAGCCAAAATTTGAAAACTAAAAAAAAAAAAAAATTTAAAAACTTGCTTTTGTTGTTGGAATTTGGCAAAAAGTTCAATTATTGTATCTAAAGAGATGCAAATCAATGTAAGAAATGAGGAGAAATTAGACTTAATTTTTTAAAAAAAAAACAAAAAATAAAATGGTTTCCTATTAACAAACACACTTTTTAATTTTATGACACTTTTCTCTAAAACCATTTAATTTGAACTAAGCTCTTGCATCATGGAAACTCATTTTGGTTACACATGGCATTGTTTGTGTCATCAGTGATAGTTTAATAAACTGAGAATTATCCATTACAACTTACATAACATAGTCCAAATACTTCAAAAAAACAAAAGTATTTGTCTTTAAACTCTACAAACTACTTGAGATCTAAAGAAGGGTAAAAGCTTCAAAATGGAGCTGAAAGGGGTTCCTTGACCAACTGCAGTTGATTTGGGGATTCAGCAGAAATGTAAGAGCACTGACATCTTCCTCTTTCTTCCTTAATATCTCCCAACGACGGTGGCGGCAGTGATAGTTGTGGTTCTCCTCTTTCAAACCTATAGTTGATCGGTTTGAATCTTTCCACGATCTAAACTCTCATATTAATTAGAATGGAAAAACATAACCGAGAAAGCTACATAAATACTTGTTCATAATTAAAACGAGTATTTACGTTAATACATGATAGTTTAATTGTTAGAAGATTCTCCCACCCCACATACTATCAAATAATAATAAAGAAAGGTTGAATAATAAATTATTTTAATAATTGGTTCAATTACAATTTTAGTTCTTGAACTTTCTAAGGTGTGTCCCATAAAGTCCTAAATTTTCTAAAATGACTATTTGGTTCTCAAACTTTTTGTTTTGTTCTAGGATCGGACTTTTCAATTTTAATTTGTCTAATTAGACTTTTGACCTTTTTTAAAATCTAACGGATTTACTAGACACATAATTGAGGTTCATAATTCTATCATATATTAATTTTTAATTTAATTTATATTAAATAGATCCATTAATATTAAAAAAAATTAATATGTTATGACTTATTATACACAAAATTCAAATTCTATAGACTAATTGGACATTTTTAATAAATTGATTGACCTAGCAAACAAAAAATTGAAAGTTCAAAAACATATTAAACACTTTTGAAAGATGAATAACTAATCCAATAATTTAAACGGTTTAGTTTTACAACTTTAGGGTCATGGAAGTACCAAAAAACCCCTCTCAAAAATATAACTATATTCTCAAATGATTCCTACTTAAAGGGAGAAGGGAGAAAAAAAAAATCTTTCACCAGCTAATTAATCATGGTATATATCTTTGACAGTGATTTTTAATAATTATTTATTAAGATCATTTTTATCATGTTCAAATTACTTATGTTACTTTTGAATATTACAAAATATAATTCCCTCTCAGACATGTCATAATTAGGAAAAATAGTAATAATTAATAAAATAGTAGGATAGTAGATATGTCATAATTAAGAAAAATAGTAGGATATCAGATATGGGTTAGCAAAAGAAACACGTACATCAATCGATACAGTAGAGGTTTCACTAGGTTCCAGTTTCTGAACAACATCAGCAGCCACTTCCTGCCGAACCAAAACCCAAAAAACCAAAAACAAATAAATTAAATTATATATTTTAAAAAATAAAAATAAAAGATAATAGTGAGTTATATTGTATTGGTTTACTGGCTGACCCTAGCCTGGTGGAGTTGACCTTGGTTCAAGGTTTTGGGCTCCAATTCAATGGAGCAACAAACATTAGGCTTAGCCATAACTATAAGCCAAAGATGAAAAGCTAGAAACTTTGCGACAGCAGCAGCAGCAGTAGCCCATTAAATATTTGCTACTGCACTAAATTTAGCCTCTGCTTTACACCTTTTGATTCATGGCTAGCTAACCAAATTTATACCCAAAATTTTCAATCTTTTTGGGCAAAATTTCACGGGCTCTCTACTCTTTTGACTTGAACACATCTTCCAAAATTTGAGGCTCTTAACAAAAGTAACTTCAATGTATTATTATTGCCCTCCTTTCACTCATTTCTCGTGGGCAATGCAAAAAATTTCAACCAATGCTTTAAATCATTGGTCACAGATTTCCTGAACAAACCCCAATTTCTTAATCAAAGGCTGACGCTTAGTCAATAAAAATTAACTGTAATGAAAAGCAGGGTAAGTTATATTAGTTTCTATTGAAGGTTGTCCTCTCTAAATATCCAAACCCTATAGGCCGACTCGAGCCCAAGCCCAAAAAGAATATGGAGCTGGCATGGGGAACATGCATCCTAAAAGAAAAAAGTGAGACCCTAGATCGACCAAACAAGCTCAAGTGATTGTCCCAAAAAAAGGAAATAACACAATGTGAGCTCCGTATTGGCGCTCTACAACCTCGAGGTCAAGTCACAACCATTATGATACTGTCGATTTTACACGTAACGTTCCTATGCGAGTGTTAGAGAAAGGGCCAGGCTCCTTCAACTACTTTTCAAAGGGGGGACAAGTAAGTAAGTTGACTCCAAATGAAAAATTCTAATGCTCTCCCTGTTTTAGATATTACATGTGCAAATTTAGGCATCACAATGTACTTAGTTCGATATCACACTGATGTGAGCACTCTCATATAGGTCAGCTTTATTGACTACGGCAGACCAGGGAAGTGACCCAAGATTACGTGGGAATTTTTCGTGCCAACAGTTTTTATTTGATACTTGATTATTCCGTTTTTAAAAATGACACGTTTGGTCTTCGAAGTTTGAATTTAATTTTTTAATGAATAATAAGTAGAGTTGATTACTAGTTGATTTCAACTCATGGAATGATATTATAATGGTTAAAATAGGTTGATTGGACTTTGTTGATATATTTATATTTATTTTCTAAAATGAAATATTGAATTGTTTTGTTTTGTTTTATTAACTTAAAAGACCAATTAGAAATAAATTAATTTTAATGTAGCGACTAAACCTGTCAATTTTTGAGACTTCAATGACGAACTATAAATTAAATTCAGATTTCCAAGTACTACAAGTGTTAGCTTTGAAAATTCAAAGCCAAAGAAAGAATAAGTTCAAAATCTATGGCAAAAACTAAGTGATTGTTTTGTTTGGATTTAAACATGAGAAAACATTATAAAGTAATAAGGTTAAAAGCCCTAAACATGGAAACTATTTGGTTTTTTTTTTTCTTGATATTGTGCTTGTTTCCTTACAATTTCTTTGTCATGGTTTTCATCATAGCAAAGTTCTTAACTAACTAGTTAATTGTTATTTTGTGCAACTATAATATTTACTTCTAGTGAATTTGATAGAAACTTGTTTCGCCTTAGCAACTTCTTTAAAACCTATTGAAAAAATTATGAGAGTATATCTTTCACTTTTTTTTTTTCATTGATTGGAGTCTAGAGAACATTAGAAAATGCATGATATATAAGTCATTTTCCTATAACAGTAGTAGATAATTGTTAGAAAGTTATAGGACCGAAAATTCAACAAGTCGAATGTTTTATAATATTAGTTTTGTTTATTGGTTGTTGTATTATAAGAGTTAAATCTAAAGCTATGTTGACTCTTCTTCTTTTCATATGTGTTTCTTTTCTTTTGTTTTCTCTGATTTCAAGTTTGCTAGATAAGGTATGGAGTTATAAAATTTTGAGGATGAACAATTTGGACCAAAAATCCCTTTTTTTTTTTTTTTTTTTTTTTTTTTTTTTTTTTTTTT